>JASDQU010736136.1:479884-502503 GCA_032191745.1 Picea mariana | reverse complement strand
AAAAATTTTTGCAGAAAAATGATATGGATAAAAGTGATAAGGGAGAAGAGATGAATCTAATGGAATAGGTCTCAAATAATGGTGAAAAAATGGGTGAACTGAAAAGGGTGTGGGTGGGGTCAGAAATTTTTGCAGAAAAATGATATGGATGAAAGTGATAAGGGTGAAGAGATGAATCTAATGGAATAGGTCTCAAATAATGGTGAAAAAATTTCCAGACTTTTTTTTTTTTTCTACAGCTGCGGGGTTATGCTTTGGTCTGAAGAATGCTGCAGTGCTGAAATCCCCAAATTCTGAACCAAAGAGTATTTACTGAGCAACCCGAATACAGATGCGGGTTAATAGATCTCACCGGTTTAATTTGTTTATGTTGCTGTTTATATTCCCCAAGGGTTAGGTATTCAAGGGTTCTACAGACAAGGGTTTTCCCTGTGCTATATCTCTCTGATATACGTGCGGGGTCCAACCGTAGTACTCGGCCCAATATCTCAGGGCGCTAACTAAGGAGAATAGACCGTACCCTTAGCCGTACTACCCGACTACCCAGGTACTAGAGAGTATCTTCCCGAGTGTTGTTCTCGGTGACACTATAGCAGTCCGTAGGCCGATAGGTTTATCTACAGAGGGCTTTAGGAAATCTAGGCCGATCCGTACACAGGTGTTTTCTGATGCGCTACCACTCGAAGGGGTACTAACAAGGGTTACAAGGGTGGCCAACAGATGTGCGCTTAAGAACCACTTGTATTTCTTGCGTGTATGAATCCTACAACCGCGGGTTTATGTGCGTAACGACAGATCTCTGTGGCTTAAAGACGCCGGAATATGTCTCTACCCTGAAAAAAAAATACCCACAATTTCTGCCAAGGAAAGTGCTTTGATACCACTTGCAAGATACCAGAAATATAAAATATGCAGAACATAAATGAAATGCTAGTAATGACAGAATAACAGTAAAATATCCAGCATAATCTTCACAATACACAGAAATGATATACGAAATAGCAATAGAAAGAACACTTTGATTCAGATAGCAATGTTCATAGGCCTCTTCGAGGGGGCAACCTCCAGTCGAGTAGCGCTCTGTTACAATAATCTCCAAGCTAGGGTTTTCATACCCTCGACCCTTATTTATACTAAATATGTCTATTAAGAGAAGCATCTAGAGGAAGATCCTTCTAGAAGCAGAAGCTTCTATTAGGTCTTTTTACATCCTCCTTATTCTATTTTATTGAAAGGTCTTATTAATATTTACCTTTATTACATTCGAATACATTGATCTACCTATGTGCGGGTTAGGACCTTAACACTTTTACAACTGATGATTCAAGTCATGGTTCTAATCATTATGGTGACATAAGATGGTTGGATGAATGTGTTATGGCTAGATGGTTTTGATAGTCATTCACAACTTATGGAAGTACTATGGATAAAATGATTATTTTAGTTTATAGGTTCCATGTTTATGCATTAAGCATCGATTGATTATTTTATATATGATTTTATGCAAAAGGATGATATGGTAGCTTAAACAAAAGAAACAAAAAAAACTATGGACAAGTCCTAAGGTTATATATGATTGATACAAAAGAAGGGTGCATAGACCTAGCTACTAGACTTATGTGCTTTGATTAAAGGTTATGTGTGAGGCATATATGGTAACATTATATCATATGGTTGTTGTTAAAAGTTTTGACATGTCTTGGGGTGGTGCACTATGTAATGGATATAAAAATGGATATTTTTTTGAATTAATGGTTGATGTTATGGTGGATGGGCTGACTTGTATGTTGAATTGAATAGGGTTGGGCAAGGTGAAGGATCAGATCCTGTCACTGAGAGGGGGGGTGAGTCAGTGACATAATAATTGTATCAATTTTTCTTTTGTTAATGCAAACAAAATTTTAACACAAAATTTTATCGTGGAACCAAATAGGGAAAGACCACAAATGATTTTCTATTAACTGCAAAATTTGTTTTATAAAAGGAATATATTCTTCCTTTTTTATCAACACCACCTGATCATGATGCACCCACACCCTTGTTCACCAGCACCAACTGGTAGGAGGCTACAAGCCCCTGTTTAGTTAGCTACAACTGACAAGGAAGCACCAACTCCCTTTGCAGGCACCAACCTTCCCTTGCACCACCCAACCACCCTTATTTTATAAATCTGGAAAAACTTCTGTATCAAGTCTTTACTGCATCTCTCTCTTCATCTGTGATTTGATATATCTTCAGATTCAGACTGCAGAGACACTTTCTTCTCACAACTCTTTCTTGTTGTTAGGGTCCTAACCCGCACATAGGTAGAACAATATATTAATATGTAATAAAGGTCAATATTAATAAGGTCTTGCAATAAAATAGAATAAATCGAATGTAAGAATACCTAATAGAAGCTTCCGCTTCTAGAAGGATCTTCCTCTAGATGCTTTTTTGGATAAACATATTTAGTATAAATAGGAGTCGAGGGTATGAGAACCCTAGCTTGGATATTATTGTAATAGAGCTCTGCTCGGCTGGAGGTTTCCCCCTCAAAGAGGCCCGTGAACATTGCTCTCAGAATCAAAGTGTTATTCTTATATCATTTTATTGTTATTGTGGTGATTGTTCTGGTTATATTATTGTTATTCTGCCATTTCTAGCATTTTATTACTGTTCTGAATACTTTTTATATCTGGTATATTACACTTGTTTATATTATCTTCAAAACGTCGTGAGCATGATACACTGTGTCCCTTTGTTTGGACCATCACACCTCTTCATCTAACTTAACCATAATCACAGTTTATTATTCTTACCGTGAAGGATTTTCATAAATTGATCACAGATATGGATCAATTTCATTTTTTAACTCGATCCCGAATCTTTGCAATTATTTCAGAAACCGAGTTTTGCAGAGGCGCTTCCTTCAAACCATTACATGTGATCGATAACGCAAAACTACAGGCTTATCAAATTTAGCAATGCATTATCTTTTGCCTTCATATATTTTATTCCATATGACCAACGACAGTGACCCGACGCTAGGACAAACGAGCGCTTATCAAAATCAATGATCACGATTTAATATCTCGATGAAATGGATGACTGTCGGAACTTCGAGACTTTGTCCTTTCAAATCTTTCGAATATGATTTCGCCGAACAAATCGGATGGTTCACGTTTATTTCGCGGAACCAGATCAATGGTCAGATTCGATCCTTACACTTGTTCTTTCACTGCTTAATCCGACGGTTGGGACTTCATCAAGCATTGAGATGGATGGCCACCATTTACTTCGGGACTTCGGATATTCTACTTACGCTATCCTTCCACTGTATTTTGATCAATGGTTGAGAATGCACCCAAAGTATTCTTTAGATCGGACGACTCATGTCCACTTTGGGACTTCGACATTCAAGACTTTGGGCATTTGATGGTGGTGAAACTCCTGAAGTAAATATCTCAGAGTGACGTAACTTACAGACGTCACTTGTTGAAATGGAAGAGGTCGAGCGACAACCACATGTCCTTGCTATTGTGGTCTGTCACATGTTCTTGCTGACATGGTCTGCTGACATAGATCTCCCGATGTGACACATATTCATCTCCTTGATCCAATGGTCATAATACTATCTGAAATGTATCTTAGATCGCCGATTGAGAGTGACTTCAGAATTTCGACTTTCGGGACTTCGGGTAATTCGATATCTCGACTTCACAATTCTTACGAAGTGAGATTCCCGAAGCATAACCTCCTCACATATTTTAACCCGAAATGAATGATGTTTGTTTGATCAAGATATTAGATCGACGACTTGATCTGTCTGCGATATTGCTTTGCCTTGATTTAAATCCAACGACCCTCCATCTTTGCTTATCCTATCCTTCCACTTAATTTGATCCGATGACTGACGAAAATTTGGGTAATCGAGATCTCATCCTTTCTTCTTATCCTATCCTTCTACTTTCCTCGATCCAATGATCAAGATATCTTCCGAAGTGTTTCCTCAGATCAGACGGTTGTCGGGAATTCAGGACATTTGTGGCTTACTCTGTCCTTCCACAAAAAATGATCTGACTGTCCTGACATCTCTTGAAGTGTTCTTCATATCAGACGATTCACTTTTTCTTCGATACTTCGGCGTTTGGGTGATCTTACTTGTTCTCAACCCTTTTCTCCCGAAGTGGTCAGTGCCGAAGTTGACCACTGCTACCTTGGCGTGCTTTGAATAAATCATACGGTCCTCATTTACTTCGAGACTTCGTATCAGATGGTCTTCGTCTTTACTTATCCTATATTTCCACTTAAAGTGATCCAATGGTCAAGTGACCATCGACAATCGATGTGGATTGTGGAACCACAACTTGCGAGTGGTTTAATTCGTCACCACTGCTCCACAATTTATCCCTGTCGTTGATCTGGTGCTTGCGTATTTGACGGTCACGACTTAATTTGAATTAATATGATCATTTGTTGGATCAATCACAGTGGACAATATTTGAGTTTATGAGATATGATGATCTATACCAATTGCGAGATTGGAACTAGCGAGTTGTTTAATTCTCCTTTCGCTCTCCGCAATTCAACGGTCTTGATTTGATTTGATCGTTGACTATTCCTCCAACAATCCTTCTGAGTTTCATTGTGCCATATCTTATGAGATTTGATCTTCATTCACTAACCCACCTGAGCTTTAAGCTTTGCGCATCGTCCAATAGTTTGACATCGATGACAACATATTAATGACAATATGTCCAACAATTTCCCCCTTTGCCATTGATGGAAACACTCCAATTTCATACACAGTCTCCCCTTGTGATGATGCTTCTCTCCTCTGAAGTTATTCTCCCCCTTTGACATCAATGACAAATGGTTGCTTCCCCTATGGTAAAGCTCTGTCTATTTGTATACTTCTGATCAGAATATGAACACGGGTAACTTATCCTGCAATCATACTTTTTGTGTCATAACTAAATGACTACTTTTGACTTTGATTGTTGTCTCCCTCTGATTTGGTGCCAATTGATGCATTATTTTCTTGAGAGATTCAGGTTGGAAAAGGGATTACTCCCAATTTTTGCCTGAGATATTCAAATACATCTCTGCTTAAGGGTTTTGTGAAAACATCTGCCACATGTTCTTGTGTCGGGACATATTCCAATTTAATGTTCTTATTTTCATCCTAATCTCTTAGATAACGGTATTTTATGGGAATGTGTTTTGATTTTGAGTTCTGGACAGGATTTTTAGAGAGACTTATAGCGCTTGTATTATCACAGTGGATAATAGTAGGTTCTTCAAATACTATTTTGATGTCTTGTAAGGTTTGTTTCATCCATTCCACTTGTGTGCAACATTCTACTGCTGCTATATACTCAGCTTCAGTGCTACACAGAGAAATTGAGGACTATTTCTTTCTTATCCAAGCTACCAATGATTCTCCCAAAAGGAATGCTCCTCCACTTGTACTCTTTCTGTCAACTACACTACCTTTCCAATCAACATCTGAATAGGATTTTAAAGTGAATGAATCCTTCTGGTTTCTCAATATAAACTTCCTCTTCTAAGTTTCCATTGAGAAATGATGACTTGACATCCATTTGGTACACTTTCAATTTTTTGTAGCTGGAGAAAGCTAGGAACATCCTAATTGCCTCTAATCTGGCCAGAGGTGCAAAGGTTTCTTCATAGTCTACTCCTTCAACTTGAGCATATCCTTTACATACCAATTTGTATTTGTTCCTGATTACTTGCCCATTGTCATTCATTTTGTTTTTATACACCCATTTAGTTCCAATGACATTTTTATTTTTTGGTCTTCAAACTAGTTCCCAAGTTTGTTTTTTTTCAATTTGATCCAATTCTTCATTCATAGCATTGACCCAATTCTTATCTTTACATGCCTCTTTGATTGAGCTGGGCTCAATATGTGACAAAAATTCTATTTCTGTTTGATACAACAATTGTCTTCTTGTGTGCACGCCATCACTCTTACTTCCAATAATCAGTTCTTCAGGATGGTTCTTTTGAGTCATTCTTGAGGGTGTCTTTGTGTCTCTTCTTGGAGATTCTTCTCTTATCTCTTCTTCTTGAATATATTCTTCATATTCACTAGTATCCATATCATATTCTTCCCTTTCTTCTTTATTCTCTTCTACTTCTTCTGCTTGTGTACCAACTAACTCATCATCATCTTCATCTTCACTGTCAAGTACAGTCTCTTGATTTTTGATCCTTATTGTTTTTAGATCATCCACCTTGACATCTGCACTCTCAACAATATTATGTAATCTAAGATTATAGCATTTGTATGCCTTTTTGGTAGAAGCATATCCAAGAAAAATACCTTCATCAGATCTAGCATCAAATTTTCCAAGATTCTCATCAAGCCTTTTGATGTAGCACTTACTTCCAAAGACATTGAATTATTTTACTGAAGGAGATCTTCCAAAACATAGTTCATAAGGATTCTTATTACTATTAATCCTGAGCTGACCTCTATTCAATATGCATATTGTTGTTCTTACAACTTCCCTCCAATATCCATCAGATAATTTTTTTTCATTGAGCATAGTCCTTGCAGCCTCTTGAATTGTTCTATTCCTTCTCTCAACAATCCCATTTTGCTGAGGTGTTCTGGCAGCAGATAGTTGTCTTTTTATTCCATGGGTTTCACAGAAGAGATCAAACTCTTTTGAGAAGAACAAACCACCATTGTCTGATCTAATACATTTGATTTTTGTGTCTTTTTCATTTTCAACAAGGGTCTTAAAGGCTTTGAATTTGTTAAGTGCTTCTGATTTTTCCTTGAGAAAACATACCCAACCCATTATATGAACAACATAAAGTAGGACTCTCCTTGCAAACTCTTGGTCCTTGTAGGTCCACATAGGTGAGTGTGAACAAGCTCTAAAGGTTTTGAGGTTGAGTATTCTTTTGCTTTGAACCTTAATCTAGTTTGCTTCCCTAGACAGTGTCTACACATAGTATTTGAGGGCTTTATGATCTTTGGCAAGTTTCTTACTGCACCAAGATTGTTGACCTTAACTATATTGACAAAGTTAATGTGCCCCAACCTTCTATGCCATAGCCAACTTTCATCTACTAGATTTATATGACAGTTCTCATTCAATTTTGCATATAGTATATATACATTTTCGAGAGTTCTAGGAGAAGTACCAACCAATTTTCCTGTGTCTTCTCTCCTAATCTCACATTTCTGGGAATCAAAGATGCAAAAGTGCCCCTGATCACAGGTTTGGCTGACACTTAATAGGCTAGGTTTCAGTTTCTCAACAAGCAACACATTCTTGGCTTTGTCTTTTCCCAAACTCACAGTGTCTTTCCCAAGTATGTTACCTGAAGCATTGTCACCAAATGTAACTTTACCCTTTTGTTTCTTTAAGTTCAGAAACTTGTCCTTTTTTCATGTCATATGTTTTGAGCACCCACTATCAACATACCAGAGATCTTATTTATCTTGGGATTTTAAGGCAATAAGACATTCCTTCTTTGATGTTTTTTCTTTCCAGAGCTTCATTTTCTCTCTAATGAACTTTGGTTGTTCTGAGACTTCCATTAATTTGCAATTACTGGCCTTATGTCCATAGTTATGACATTTGAAGCATTCTAGGTCCCCTTCTTGTAGAGGTGCAAAGGAGTTATAGTTTCTTCTTTTAACTTGATTTACTGCTTGGTTATTTTTAAGGTTATAGTTCTTAACCCTCAAATTTTTCCTTCTATATGCTCTATAATTCATAGCTTTGTGTCCAAAATTAGAGCATGCAAAGAAATAACCAAAGAAAATACGAGGATAACTGTTTTGATAAAACTTCTTTGGTATTGTATTATCTTCCTTCTTGATGGGTGGAAGTAATCCTCTGGAGTTCTGATCATTACTTGTCTTCTCTTCATTTTTCTTCTTGAATGTACTGAGGAGAGCATCTGAATAAGATTTTGAGTTAACTTGGCTTTCTTCTTGGCAATAACCTATTCCATTTTTATTACCTGAATATGTTTGTGTGGTAATAATCTTATCTAATATTTTAGAGCTATTTTCATATCTTGTTTGAATATGTTTTGCATCCAATTCTTTTCTTACGTGAAATATTTTTGCCTCCATTCTTTCACAAGTTATTTTTTTTTATTTAAGAGACTTTTCCATACTTTCTTCGATTCTATTTTCTTCTAGGATTTGGTTTTTCAGATTGCTCATGAGTTTCTCCATCTCCTTTTATTTATGTTCATGTTTATCCTTTTGTTCAACTACAAAAATTTTCAATTGTATATATCTGGTTTTGTATTTTCTTAGTTCATCCAAGGCAGTGAGAAGTTCTTCTTCCATATAACTTCTGCTTCATCTTTTGACTCTTTTTCATGTTTAATTTCTTCTATCTCATTAGACTTTTTAATACCTATAAAAAGGACTTCATCATCATCAGATTCATCACTGTCATTAGACTTTGACGAACTGTTGTTTTCTTCTTTTGAGTAAAAATTCTTTTTCCCTTTGTAAAACTTTTTCTTGTAGTTGGGTTTTTCCTTCTTGTATTGTTTAGTTTTGTTTTCTTCATCTTCAGGGTCCTCCTTGGGATAGGGACACTTGGCTGCAAAATGGACAACCTTGCCACAGTTAAAACATTTGAAATACATCTTGCCTTTGTACTTCCCTGATCCTTTCTGAAGTTTTCTAATAAAATTGGCTTCTTCCACATCAAATTCTTCATGATGGTTGGATTGAGTTTTTTTGCTTCTGATTTTTTGTTTTCTTGAGCACTTTGAAGGCTTCCTCTCCTTGTGGGAGGTTCTCATGACCTAATCTTAACTCATAGGCTGTGAGGATTCCATACAATTCATCCATGGTGAGTTTATCTAGATTTCCCTGATCTTCAAGAGAAGACACTTTAGGATTGTATAGAATAGGTAGTGTTCTTAGCATTTTTCAACTAGCTCATTGTATGATACTTCTACTCCCAATCCTCTAATTACATTAACAATATTATCAACTCTTTCTAAGTACTCTGAGATATTTTCTTCATCCTTCATTTTTAGACCTTCATATTGTACTCTGAGAGTCTGGAGTTTGGCCCTCTTTACCTTGGAATCTCCTACATATATGGTTTTCAATTTATCCTAGAGTTGTTTTTCATTATTACAGTTTAGTACCTTAATAAGTATTTTCTTACTCAATCCAGCTTGTAGTGTGTTTAAAGCCTTTGCATGTTCCCAAATTTTTTTCTTGTCTTCTACTTCTATGGGAGTGACTTTTGGAACATCATATCCCTTTTCAACTAATGTCCATACTTCCAGTCCAATGGACATTAGATAGATTTTCATTCTAACACCCTAGAAGACATAGTATTCACCATTGAATAGGGGGATTTTTGATGACATATTCAACTGTTCATCCATTCTAAATGAATATTCCTCTTCAAGTAATTTAAACCTTTTGTGAAGATACCCGCTCTGATACCAATTGAAGGATCAGATCATGTCACCGAGAGGGGGGTTGGGGGTGGGGATCAGTGAAGTAATAATTATAGAAAATTTTCTTTTGTTAATGCAAACAAAATTTTAACACAATATTTTGTCGTTGAACTCAATAGGGAAAAACCACAAATGATTTTCTATTAACTGCAAAATTTGTTTGACATGTTACATAGAAGGAATATTTTCTTGCTTTTCGATCAACACCAGCTGATCAAGATGCACCCACACCCTTGTTCACCAGCACCAACTGGTAGGAGGCTACGACCCCCTGTTTAGTCAGCTACAACTGACAAGGAAGCACCAACTCCCTCTGCAGGAACCAACCTGCCCTTGTACCACCCAACCACCCTTATTTTATAAATCTAGAAAACCTTTTGTATTAAGTCTTCACTGCATCTCTCTCTGCATCTGTGATTTGATATATTTTCAGATTCAGACTGCAGAGACACTTTCTTCTCACTACTCTTTCTTGTTTATATATTATTCAAAACGTCATGAGTGTGATACACCATGTCCCTTTGTTTGGACCATCGCACCTCTTCGTCTAAATTAACCATAATCACAGTTTATTATTCTTACCGTGAAGGCCTTTCATAAATTGATCACAAATATGGATCAATTTCATCTTTTAACTCGATCCTGAATCTCTGCAATTATTTCAGAAACTGAGTTCTACAAAGGCGCTTCCTTCAAACAATTACATGTCACCAATAATGAAAAACCAAAGGCTTATCAACTTTAGTGACACATTATCTTTTGCCTTCATATCTTTTATTCCATATGACCAACGACTGTGACCCGATGCTAGAAAAAACAAGCGCTTGAGCGCTTATCAGAATCAACGATCACGATTTAATCTCTTGATGAAATGGATGACTATCGGGACTTCAAGACTTTTTCCTTTCAAATCTTCGAAACATGATTTTGCCGAATAGATCAGATGGTTCACATTTATTTCGTGGAAACAGATCAATGGTCAGATTTGATCCTTACACTTGTCCTTTCACTACTTATTCCGGCGGTTGGGAATTAATCAAGCATTGAGATGGATGGTCACCATTTACTTCAAGAATTCGACTATTCTACTTACGCTATCCTTCCACTGTATTTTGATCAATGGTTGAGAATGCACCCGAAGTATTTTTCAGATCGGACTACTCATGTCCACTTCGGGACTTCGGCATTCGGGACTTTGGGACTTTGATCATTTGTTGGTGGTGAAACTCTCGAAGTAAATCTCCCAGAGTGACGTAACTTACATATGTCACTTTTTGACATGCCAGAGGCCGAGCAACAACCACATGGCCTTGCTTTCATGGTCTGCTGACGTGGTTTGTTATATGTTCTTGCTGACATGGTCTGCTGATGTAGATATCTCGATGTGACACATATTCATCTCCTTGTTCTAAGAGTCAGAATACTATCTGAAATGTATCTCAGATCGACAACTGAGAGTGACTTCATAATTTCGTCTTTCGAGACTTCGGGTAATTCAATATCTCGACTTCACAATTCTTCCGAAGTGAGATTCCCGAAGCGTAACCTCCTCACATATTTTAAACCGAAATGAATGATGTTCATTTGATCAAGATCTTAGATCGATGGCTCAATCTATCTGTGATGCTGCTTTACCTTGATTTAAATTCAACTACCCTCCATCTTTGCTTATCCTATCCTTCCACTTAATTTGATCCGACGACTGACAAAAATTTGGGTATTCGAGATCTCAGCCTTTCTTCTTATCCTATCCTTCTACTTTCCTCGATCCTACGATCAGGATATCTTCCGAAGTGTTTCCTTAGATCAAATGGGTGTCAGGAATTCAAGACATTTGTGGCTTACTCTATCCTTCCACAAAAAATGATCTGATGGTACTGACATCTCCCGAAGTGTTCTTCATATCGAATGATTCAATTTTTCTTCGGTACTTCGGACTTCAGGTGATCTTACTTGTTCTCAACCCTTTTGTCCCGAATTGGTCAGCGCCAAAGTTGACCATTGCTACCTTAGCTTGCTCTAAACAAATCAGATGGTCCTCATTTACTTCGAGACTTCGTATCAGACTGTCTTTGTCTTTACTTATCCTATCTTTCCACTTAAAGTGATCCAACAGTCGAGTGACCATCGATGGTCGATGTGGATTGCGGAACCACAACTTGCGAGTGGTTTAATTCGTCACCAAAGCTCCACAATTTATCCCTGTCGTTGATCTGGCGCTTGCGTATCCGACGGTCACGACTTAATCCAACTTAATCTGATCGTTTGTTGGATCAATCATAGTCGTTGATATTTGATTTTATGAGATCTGACTATCTAGACCAATTGAGGGATTGGAACTAGCGAGTTGTTTAGTTCTCCTTTCTCTCTTCGCAATTCATTCCTACTGTTGATCTGGCGCATGAATATCAATGGTCTTGATTTCATCTGATCGTTGACTATTCCTCCAATGATCCTTCTGTGTTTCATCACACCATCTCTTCTAAGCTTTGATCTTCATTCACTAACCCACCTGAGATTTAATCTCTGTGCATCATCCAACAGTTTGACATCAATGAAAACATATTAATGACACTATGTCCAACAGAAGGAAGTTACATGCATTTACTACATGTCACTCAAACAACCCTCGAGCCCGTCACCCTAGCCATACTAGCATTTGGTTGTTTCAATCTTATGGTTGGTGATGCTACACAATTTATGGTTGTGAAAGGAAAATATAGTCCAACTCTCTCCCCAAAACAAGATTTTCTAGGTATGGTTCCTTTATTTTGCATCCATGATGGTTCCTCTGTGTTATGAATCGATTTTTGGCTCAGAATTGCATGATGTCTGTGTTTTTCTTAAGTTTTCGACTGTGTATAAGTGTTGTGCTTATGGTTTCTTCTGTGAATACTCTAGATTGTTGGATTTTTAAAGAAGAGAAATGGATATTCTTTTTTGTGTGTAGCATGTGCATTGGTTATTGGTTAAAACATGTTTGGTCATCTTGGGGTTTTTGTCTAGTTCTCTATGGAAAATAATTATTATGGTATACTAAGGTTAGAGTTTTATTGTGTGGGTTTTACAACCAATCTAGGTATTAAGTGTTGTCACTCCTTTTTGGCCTCAGTTGTTGTTATGTTTCGTTCCTCCGGGTTGCAATGCAGCCTGTTAAAATTTGCACTGTTCTTTCTTTGTTTTGACCGAGCTCGAGCTATCATTTGTTATGGCAATACCCTCACTATCACTGTGCTTGAAGCATTTCATAGTCGGGTTTGTATCGCCCAATTCTTTGAATGGAAGCCTATATATGTGTTGGGTTGGCCACGTGTTGTGCTCAAACATTATTTCCACAATGTTTCTAAGAGTCTGCTTCTCTCATTATCCATTGGAGGTGGTTGACTGTTATGTTCTCGTAACTCTCACTGTCAATATTTTTAAAGGTTACGTATCTGTGGTGAATTTGGAAAGGGCACATGCTCTCTGTTTCTTCAAAGACTATTCCTTGATTATTTGTTGTTACTTCTCAGTGATATTTATTTTAAATAAAAAATAAGGGCACGAGTGATCTGTGTTTTCAAAGATTCTTCCTGGATTGAGCCATCTCTTGTTACCTTTCTACAACAAAATTTTTGAAGGTCATGAGTTATCTGCATCCATGAGGAATTTCTCACTTGGTCAATCTATTTCCTCTTACCTCCATTGTTGTGTTAAACCTTAAACACAATCTTGGTCTCGTCAAGGATTAAAGGCACCTGTGTGTGTGATGAACCCCCATTTTTGCATCTTTTTGTTCCCTATTTCCTCTAGATACACATACATTTTGCCCTCTTTTTATGCTTTCCACATACTTATCTTTACAAAGTTCCATCTTTATCACAGGTACTATTATTGCCACATAATCTTCTTGATTTTTGTTTATAAACTAGAATTATAGTGAACTTTAGAAAATATTTGAATTATTAAATATGTGTGGATTTCAATAATACTAACTATGGCTACAGAATGCAAGGTCCCAAGTTCTAGCTACACAATGCAAGGCCCTAGGTTCATATGAAGATGCGTATCAATGCAAGGCAATTTTGAGATATATAACGAGGATATTTTAAGAAGATATTTTCAGAACACAACCACTTCTATTCTTGCATACACACATCAACACTTACACATTATGACATGCCTTGAGTGGACAACTTACATGTGAACTATTGGCAGGACAGATAGTTTCCAGCTTGGAGGTTGCATACCTGTGCTTAGTATCTTCACTTCAACGCACATGATAAATCCAAAACAGGAATGTGTGTAACAAGTATACCCAATGCATCTAGACTTAAACAACCAGAGGATACGTGGGGGCATTAAGCATCAATTTGTTTTAAACAGTATCCTAGAATCTAGGATTGGCGCTCTGTGTAGAGCTATCTTTAGCCAAGTGTTTTGTATATATATTTGTATGCTCGGTTGAGCACAGACAATTATTTTAGTTTGTTAGTGTGAGACATATCATACGTTGAGCAGAGCGAACACTGTCTTGAATTTCTCAATTTCTGATATATACATATATTCTGTCGTGTGTGTGATCATTTTCCTGTGAATAAGTATTGAAGTGTGAATACAGAGTGCCATGAGCAAGGGCCCACTCATAGGTACAATCCATAATATTTCTTTTGCTGTTATATCCTTTGTTGTTAGATAATTCATGCATGATAATTAAATATATATATGCTGATCAAAATTATTAGTTTCTAAAAGATTTATTTTGGAATTTGCAGAGTAATGTTCATGTGCATCATAATGGCCTTGAATATCTGCTGAATAATGACAGTTAAATATTGTTAAGGTGAATAGATTTCAACCAACATCTAAAATTAGACCTATTGTGATCCTAACACCTTATGATTAAACTCTAGGTATGTGTAGATGAAACTGGGTATGTACAACAGAGCCTAGGTGAAAGAACCTACCATCATAATAAAATTTGGCATCATCCACAGATCCTAGGACAGGGATCATTAAAGAAATTTACCCTTGTGATTACAACATCGTAATCTTTGAGTTTTTATAGACTTTAGCATTTCCACTTACACATACGCACAATTTCTACAAAATCACAATTCTTGTGAATCCCAGTCGAGTGAACATTCAAAGATTGAGTTTATGACATTTCCAGAGAGCTCAGTTTTCAGAGATACCACCAGAAGACTGAAAGGATCAGAGTTCTGTGACTCATTTCTTTCGTAATTATAGTTACAGTAAGCTAGTCCTCCTTTCTGTGCAAATTACACAAGAGTGCCTTGTAAGCTCAATAAACCCTGGGTTGACAAATGAGTGATAGAGTGTAGAGTGACACCAAACAATTGGGAATCATATTTTTACCTTGTCATTTTGGCGCTGTTGCCGGGGAGGCACTCAAGAAACTAGGACTTTAGTCTTATAAACACTATAGGAGCAATACTAGGCTGAAAAGAAACCTTAGGGAGTTCATTACTACCCACAAATATTCCTTGCCCAGGATATTGTCCTTACCAATTATCTCAGAATGCATGACTCAAGGCACTAAGAAACCTCATGGACGTGGTGTAGGGACCACCCATGACACTAATAAGCAGGCCAGTAAAAGTGAAGAAAAACAAGACCCTACAACAACCCCAAGTACTCATCGTTACTCAAAAATAGCTTCCAACAATCTCGAAGAGCCTCCCAAAATAGACTCGACTGCTGGGTTAATCATAGAGTCACCTTCTCCTAAATCTCTCTGAAACCAGGACCATCCTATTGAAGGCTCCAAATCAGAAGGACATAGTAACCCCATTAAAGAGCTAGAAAACTCTGTCACCTTTGAAGAATCCTTGTGGGGGGAAAGACTCTTAAACATGGAAGAAGAAATGGAAACCCCAAAACATAAAGAACCAATTACATTTGAGTTTCCTATTAAATATACTGAGGGTATACTTCAAATGAAAAACATTCCACCCTCTGCTTTACCAAATTTTCGTGGATTGCTTAGCGAGGACCTAGATACCTTCCTCTTCGAATTTGATGTCCTTTTCCGAAGTTATGACTATTATTCTGATGCCCATAAACTTAAATTGTTTCCTGCCACCTTGAAAGAAGCAGCTCTTCATTGGTTCATGGGACTCGGAGGAAATTCTATCAAAACCTGGGATGAAATGAAACAGAGATTTCTTCAAAAGTACCAAGATTACTATAAGGTAAGGGATATACGAGAATACATTTTTAGAATGACACAGAAGGAGGAAGAAACCCTCGAAGATTACGTAGAAATATTTCAATACAACTTACAAAGGACCAAGCAAAACACGCTTGATTCTGAAACACTACATATTATCTTCCTAAGGGGAATGAAGGATGATTGTATGGATGCATTAAATCTCATGGGAGCCGGGGATATCTCCCAGATGACCTATAATGATATCTGTGAACTGTGTAGATGCTATTCACGAGGCATTACTAAGTTTGGGAAGAACCCCCATGATCTAGTCTCTAGGGTCACAAAGCCGTCAGGAGGAGGAGTTACCAAAACTGAAATACGAAACATGTTGGACAACTTTAAAACTGATATCCTTAGTTCGTTTAGTTCCCATTTGGATACCTTTCAAGCAAGGAAAAAGAAAGAAGAATCCGACCTAACATTGGCTGTGTTTTGTCCAAAATGTAGAAAGAAACAGCCCCTAAGGGAGTGTCCTCTGGATAACATAGAAATATATGGTATCTGCGAACGTAATCACGATACTAAGAATTTCCCTTCCCTGCCTGAACTAAAGGCAGTCTACCAAGGGGCCACTGGGGAGACAGAGAAAATCAGTTTTATGGCCCAAAAGGGACCATGGCCACCCAAGGCACCAGGCATGATACAAGAGCAATCCCAATTTCCTCCATACTATACTCAGTATCAGTATCCACAACAAAATTGGTATGCTTCCATGCCTTGGCAACAAGGGCAACCCCAAATGCAGAATCAACCTTGGCAACAAGGCTGGAGAGGGCCAAGTCTTCAACAGCCTACACCCCAAACACACCCTCCAATTCAACATCAACAACAACTACAATTACCATCCAACCAACCTCCTCCAATACCTACACAATTACCAACCCAACCAATACCGAATCCAAATAATAAAGTAGCTTAGCCCGCCTGCAACTACCCTTCTTTCCAACATACATCATTTCTCCTACGGAATTCCAAAACATACATCTACGATTGAGAAGAGTGGTTCAGGATCAGAACTCACCTATCATCCAAGAACAAGATGATGAGGAGAACCCCCCCAAGCTAGAAGACCAGGAAACTAATACCCCTAAGGAAAAGTAAAATATCCCTCAGAAGAATTTCGATGAGCAGGAATTACTCGCAGAGCCACCTTATCTGGAAAGGCTAAATATAGAAAAGGCCCCTGCACAACCGGAATTTGACCTTTTGGGAGAACTCCGAAACGTATGTGTAAAAATTCCCCTGTTTCAAGCTATCAAGGATGTTCCAATCTATGCTAAAGTTGTTCGGGAACTTTGCCTAAAGAAACCAGGGAGGAAGAAGAAAGACCTAGAAACTGTTCATGTCATACGAAAGTTAGTAGATCTAATGCTAGGGAAAGTATTTATGGCCAAATACATGGACCCAGGAAGTTCGGTAGTCAAAGTCCACATCAATAACATTTCCATTGCACACAATTTAGTGGACTTATGGGCGGACATCAATGTAATGACTAAAGAAACCATGGAGAAACTTCAGCTGCCTGGCCTTCGACCAACCCCCACAGTCCTCCAATTAGCAGATAGATCTACAGTCAAACCTGAGGGGATGTTGGAAGATGTAATTTTTTCTGTAGACTCGTGGGAATATCCAACTGAATTTATGGTCCTACAACCAAAGGCCAACTTAGGGGGATATCCATTGATTCTGGGGAGACCTTGGTTGGCCACTGTTGACGCATATATCGACTGCAGATAAGGTAATATGACCATCTCCCATGGAAACTCCACTAAAGAGATGACCCTCTACCCTCCTGCTAAACCTTCCCTTGACCTAGAGAAATATCCTTGGGCCGAGGATAGCGATGAAGAACTCGCACAACCTCTGTTAACCCTTGACCAAGCATCAACATTTAAACAAGCTACTGAAGATGATTTGATCTGTACGTGTTTAACATATCCTCACATAACCAGTCATCCAACCTTGGAGCACATCCTTGGGGAGAAGTTCCAGGAAATTTATTCACCAATTGAACCAACATAAATACTAGATGAATTGGTTCCTATAGAGGCTACCCTTGGAAACCAAAGCTTAGTTGTTGAAATCCACCTAGGAAAGACCTTGAATATCAATGCTAAGCTAGATTCTTCTCAACAAAAGAAGCTCATAGAAATAGTAAGAAAACACAGTTCTGCATTCGCTTGGGACTATACTGACATGAAAGGGATCCACCCTATTCAATGTACCCATCACATCTATATTAAGGAGGATTCCCGACCTATTCGAAAACCTCAGCGGAGAATGAAACCAGCTCTGAAGGACATAGTCAAGGGGGAGCTCCAAAAGCTCCTTGACGTAAATTTCATTTACCCCATCTTCGATAGCAAATGGGTTTCACCCTTGGTTATTGTGTCGAAGAAGAATGGAAAGTGGCGTATTTGTGTTGACTATAGGTAGCTGAATAAGGCAACTTTGAAGGATTACTTCCCATTACCATTCATTGATCAAGTCTTAGATACCTTGGCAGGGAAAAAGTACTTCTCTTTTCTTGACGGGTTTAGTGGATATAATCAGATACAGATCACCCCTATGGATCAAGAGAAGACCACCTTTACATGCCCATGGGGAACCTATGCTTACCGAGTACTTCCATTTGGACTATGTAATGCTCCCACTACATTTCAGAGGGCTGTCTTAGGGACATTCTTAGATTTTACCAACGATTGTGTAGAAATCTATATGGATGATTTTATTGTGTATGGAGATAACTTTCAAGAAGTAGTAGAAAATTTAGAAAAGGTCTTGATCAGATGCCAAGAAACCAACCTCTCTCTTAGCCATGAGAAATGCCATGTGTTTTGTACTGAGGGGGTTGTGATAGGACACCACATATCACCTACAGGGATCCAGGTAGATCCTGCTAAGATCAAAGTCATTCGTGACCTTCCAGTTCCCACAACTCAGAAAGATGTCCGTAGTTTTTTAGGACACGCAGGATATTATCGAAGATTCATCAAATTTTTTACAAAGATAGCATCTCCCCTGTTTTCCTTACTCACAAAAGCTACAGAATTTTCCTGGAATGATCAATGTCAGACTGCCTTTGAAACCTTAAAAGAAAGGTTATCCATTGCACCTATTTTGCATGGCCCCAACTGGACCATACCCTTTCATATCTCTACAGATGCTTCAGATACGGCCATTGGAGTTGTTCTCGGACAAAAAGAGGAACAACGTCCATATGCTATCTACTACATCAGTAAAAACCTTACCCCTGCTGAAAAGAACTATACCGTAACCGAAAAAGAATTCTTTCTATCATATATGCTATTAACAAATTTCGTCATTATATCATAGGTTATTCGGTCTTCGTATATACTGATCACTCCGCCATTCGTTATCTTATGAACAAATCTATCACCAATGGCAGATTAACCAGATGGTTGCTCTTACTTCAAGAGTTCGACATTTCAATCATTGATAGACCAGGGAAGGAAAATGTCATCACTGACTTTCTCTCTTGACTCACCAATGAAGGAGAAACCATTCCAGTGGAAGATAACTTTCCCGATGAACATTAATTTGCCTTATCTACTAATACACCTTGGTTTGCAGATGTCACTAACTACTTGGCTGCAGGTAGACTCCTACAACATCTCTCCCCAAAATAACGTCAAAGAGTTATCCGACAAAGTGCAACATATTCTTGGATCGAAGTATATCTCTTCCGTACTGGACACGATCATATTATACAACGTTTTGTTCAAGAGGACAAGATGTACGACATCTTAAAAGCATGCCATGATGAACCTTGTGGAGGTCACTTCCCAGATAAAAGAACTGCAAATAAAGTACTACACCTGGGGTATTATTGGCCAACCATCTTTAGAGATGCCAAGCAGTACGTCAGAAGTTGCGACAAGTGTCAAAGAATGGGGCGACTGGTGAAGTCAGATGAGATGCCACTCCCTCTGATGCCACTTATGGCCTAACAACTTCCCCTCTTGCATAGCAAACAATGATTTCTTGGGATTCAGGGAAAGGCCAAACCTGCGGCACTTCAGGAAAACCCTCTTCAAGTGGGAGTGGTGCTCAATATCAGTCTTGGAGAAGACCGTTATGTCATCTAAGTAAATTACCACAAACTTATCTTTTTCCTCGATGAAGGCTATGTCCATGGCTCGCTGAAACGTTGCTCCCACGTTCATCAGCCCAAATGGCATCTTGGCATACATGAATGTGCCCCAAGGAGTGGTGAAGGTTGTCTTTTCTCTGTCTTCAGGCATGACTGATATCTGATTATAGCCAGAAAAGCCATCAATCATAGATATCCTAGATGCACCAGTGACCCTCTGCAATATATGTTCCATGTTGGGCAGGGGGTAATTTTCCTTCCTTGAACTCCTGTTCAGGTTCTTGAAATCGACACAGAGTCTGATTTCTCCACTCTTCTTTCTTACTGGGACCAAATTGGCTACCCAACTAGAGTATCTCAAGGGGACTATGATTTGGGCATCCAACAGCTTTTTCACCTCCCTCTCCATGACAGGTAACAGCGTAGGATTTATTTGTCTCAGCTTCTGCTTGAAAGGTCTAGCCTCCTCTTTCAGTGGGATCTTGTGCTCAATGACTGACGTGTCATATGTCTTGAGGTCTTCATAGGTCCACGCGAACACGTCAGCAAACTCCCTCAGCAACTCAGTATATCCGATCCTCTGCTCCTCAGTCAAACTCCTCGACAGCTTGACAAACTTGGGCTCCTCTGGTGTGCCTATGTTGCATTCAGTCATATCAGCATCATCACCCGAAATTATTCCCTTTATCACCGCATCATTCCCATCGAACAATCTTTCTAATGGGATCAGACCTCTTGGTATATGATTTCTCGGCAATTGAATAATCTGATGGTCAGCAACTTTATTCAACAACTCCCCAGGGTGGTGGTCAAGTTCCTCGTCAGGGTCCTCATCTATATGCAATGTAGAGAAATCATCGATGGATTGGAGGAATTTCTCAATCTCCTGATCATCTTCAAATACCTTCCAATGTTTGACATTGTCCGGTACAGAGGGTCTGTATCTTATTTCCACCTCTGATCTATCAGTGGGCAGTGTAGGAGCTTCGAACAAACTAGTTGAGAAGGCTTGAAAGTCAGCTGGAGCATTTTCTTCCTGTGGAATGAAAGAGATGTTGAAAGCCAGGAAGAAACTATCAATCAGATCCCATAACTCGTTCCTGTAATTNGGCAGTGTAGGAGCTTCGAACAAACTAGTTGAGAAGGCTTGAAAGTCAGCTAGAGCATTTTCTTCCTGTGGAATGAAAGAGATGTTGAAAGCCAGGAAGAAACTATCAATCAGATCCCATACCTCGTTCCTGTAATTCTTGAGGCGAGGGTGCTTGGTCTGATAGACGTTTTTGACCTGCTGGACAATTAATTCTGCATCCCCGAACACAGCCATCTCCCTGATTCCCATTTCTTTTGTAGCCCTTAATCCTAGAACCAGAGCTTCATATTCTGCCACATTGTTGGTGACTTCAAATTCCAGCTTGTATGACAGTGATATGGTTTCCTGAGAAGGAGATTTGAATACCACTCCGGCACCTGCACCTATACTGGAAGAAGCTCCATCAAAGAACATATTCTAAATAGAGGTGGTTGGAGGAGGCATCCCCTGATCAAGACTGAGCTGCTTTCTGATCTGCAAAGGGGTCTCAGGCTCATCAGTGACCTGCAATAAGCTAGATCCTAAGTCAGTGTCTAAGGCATAGATGGGATGATTAGTGGGGTTTGCTTCATCACTGACTATGTAGGCTAGCTGGGCTTCTCTGTATAATCTCCTATGTTCCCCCCCAAAGACCGGGATAGTGGCATACGTGAGATCCATCTGTAACGTCCCTCTAAGTCTCTTAATCCAAGACCTTGACAACAACATGCCAAATTTGGGGGGAACATTAGCTACCACTATATCCATGACCATACTTTTCATGGGCAGCTGAAACAGGGAAACTACCAGGTCCTTGATGACCCCCAAACATTGTACCCTCCCGGAGTCAAAGGAATAGAGGTCATGATAGGCTCTGGTGACTTCTAATCCTATCTCTTCCATGAAGGCTTTAGGCATGAGGTTGTGGGAGCCCCCTGAATCCATTAAGCAATTATGCAACACATTTTCATGTATGTTCAGGGAGGTGTAGAAGGGAGGGGATGAATCATCTCTATATTCTACCATGGGACCTAGGACCACTGCAGGCCTTTCATCTTGGAGGTTTATGCAATCTATGGAAGGGCCAGAGGCTTCAGATTTCAACAGGTCGGAGAAGCATTTTTTGAATTCCCCATGTTTGATTAACTCAGTGAGGGGCACAGGGATTCTGATCTTTTGAATTTCATGCTCGAAATTAAAGGAAGATGTGAGCTTTGGAATTTCTCTAATCTCAGGAGCATGATTTTGAATGATAGGGGAGAGAGGTTGGGCCTTCTTACCTCTGTGGTTGTCTGCCACCTCGTCAGCAGGCTTCTCTGCTCTAATGGATGACTCAGGAACATCAGGTGTTGCTGCCCTCTTATCTGATCTCAGGTTATACCTGCCTCGTCCACCGCCAGCTTTGTCTCCTTTGCTCAATTCATTTAGCTGACCATTCATGAGAGACTCCTCGTATGCTGACTGAGTTAGATGGGGGAAAGGAGGAGTGACTTCTACAGAGTGGATTTTAGGTTCAGGCTTATCTGGTTGTCTTTCTTCTTCATCAGCTACAAAGTTGTTCTGGAAGGGAGCCTGAATTCTTTGGTCATCTCTGTCTCTTTCCTTCTCTTTGTGCATAGTTGGAGGAGAAAAATTGTTTGGTCTCCTGAAACCTCCTTTATTTTCGGTGTTCTGAGGGCCCTTATACATCTGCCTCCTTTCCACCTTCAATCTCTCCACCTCCTCTTTAAGAAATTTCATTACTTGGGCCA
>JASDQU010736136.1:451343-467842 GCA_032191745.1 Picea mariana | reverse complement strand
GAGCTAAAGAGGTGGCTCTCCTTTCTCCTAATACGAGACAGAAATCAGGGTCAAACGCACTAGCATATGAAATTTGAGCAGAGGCTTCAGAAGGCTTTATTTCTGCAGGAATCTTGTTATACATCTTATTGAATCTTTTGGAGAAGTCAGAGACAGACTCTCCTTCCTGCTTCTTCAGAGATCCAAACTCAGTCATATAATATATGTAATATTTTCTATCCCCCCACTGTCTCAGGAAAACATTATCCAGAGCTTCAATGCCAGCAATAGACCCAGGGGCCAGTCCCCTGAACCACTTCCTCACCTCACCATCCAAGCTCTGAACAAAGACTCTCATCCAAACATATTCATTTTCAATGTTCAGATTGTCTGCATAGCTGTAAAAGGCAGCCAGGTGCTCTTCAGCAGTCACATCTCCCTCACCACTGAACTTGGGCATGTATTTCAAATAGTCTCCAGCAGGGAGAGGGTTCAAAGGCTGAGGAAGAATCAAAGGAGCATATCTAGCAGCGACTATGGCATCCATTCTGTTCGGAGGGGGATTAACACCAGCCATAGGGATGTTGAGTGGAGGAGAACTCGGAGGAGATGGAGTGTGAACAGGTGAGGTAGGAAAAGAGGTCCTCACAGGGGACGACGGGGATAACAGAGAGAAGTCTAAGGGACCTGAGTGTGCAGGTGTTTCTCTCTGTGCAGCAGTAGTAATCAAAGGAGGAGTAGTGAAACCTCTTGAGGGGGGAGTGACAAGGATCTCTCCCTTTGATACTAGACCAGGAGGGGAAAACTCAGCAGGAACACTCCCGAAGTTCAGAAAATGGGAAACCTCAGAGGAAGTACGACTAGGAAGCTGAGAATAAAAAAATGGAGTTTTCACAGAAGGGGATGGCGTATTACCTTTTTCAACGATGTAAACTTCTTTTGCGGAGCTCTTTCCCTTTCTGCGCACCACTTCCAAGTCTGCTTCTGGTGTGGCCAAAGGCAAGTTTGGATTAGACCTCGTGTGTCTACCTCTCGAAGCCACAATTGATAGAACAGGTTCTCCCCAACGGAGTCGTCATAGTGGAGTCGCCAGGTGCACAATAGAAATCTTCAAGTTATAATATCTGATGCACCTTCAGAAATCAACTTAATATTTGTCATTCAAACCCAGGGAAAATATTCAACTTCGTCCCCGGCAACGGCGCCAGAAATGTTGAAGCCGGAAGTCACTCCTGGATTGCTTGCAGGAGCAGAGCCCGACGCCCATCAGTTTAATGTCACGATTTGTTTAAAGGGTGATCAAATGGAGGAAAACTCAAAACAACATCGTGTCAAATCAGAAGCTAGACCAGGCATGCATGAACGAGTGAGGTCTTGATAAACTCCAAACAGTGAGTCGTAGTAAAGGGTGAGTAGGTGGAAGACTTATGCAAGAAGGGTGCAAGGTCTATCACAGACATCAAGTTTGTAACAGACTGGATGAGAAAGCATTCGAACACAAAGTCTCTTTATATTCAAACACAGAGAACCAGAGAATACATAAATGTCACGACAAATCCTTTATCATAACACAAATGCAGCAATCCACGCGAATCATTCGAATGTGAACTCTCCGGCACGAGACGAAACAAAGATGGAAAAAGGAGAACTGTTTGTTATAAACCAAGAAGTCTCAAACACAGAGGCATAACCAGGAAACCAGAATGTCACTGAAACTTTACAGTCGGGAGCTTAGCTCTACCATCGATAGATACAAAAATGGAAAAAATGCCTACATATACTCAAAACAACAATAGCAGTGGAACCAAGAAACTGCATTGAAGGCTTTGCGTCTGCATGGCTTCTGACACTCTGCGGCCACAATCTTTGAATAATCGTGCAACTTATGGCAGACGCGATCGATCTTCTGACAGTTACATCGGCGAATCAACGTGCCTTTAATTCATTGCAGGACGTCCCCATAATGGCAGAGACGATGTCTAACCACCCTCAACCGCTTCAATAACTGCTTCTTGGGATTGGGAAAGGCCCATTCAACTCAGTATTTCGGGATAAGGAGGGCTTCTCTCGCGCTACCACCTGGAATAACTGAATAGCTTGAGAGATTGGCATGGAGGCTAGCGCGGAGGATGAGCACACGACAAGAATGGTGGTGGAATGGTGGTGCTGGGTTGTAAGGACGTGGAAAGAATGACGAGATGAGAGAAGGATGACGGAGGATGATTCATGGCGGAAGACGTCAGGTGGAAGGAGAGGAAGACGGGAGAAATGAATTCGCCTTCGGGTGAGCGGCTGATGTGGAAAAGAACGGGACACGTGGCAAAAAGCGAGTGGATGATGAGAGGAGAGAGAACCATGTGGACCGAGGAGGGGAGACGGATGGAGGACACATGGCAGCACGGGAAAGGCAGAAAGGGGAATTACATGAGGGAAAACGGGCCCACTCCTGGCTAAATACAGGGCAGCTGAAAAGGGCAGGACTACACGAGTGCCGTTGATCTGGACGTCTCGATCGCGGCCGTCGGGAAGCTGCATATGGGATTCCGGACCCCTCCCCTCCGCTTAAAGGTAGAAAGGCAGGGGGGGTCCGGAATGGTCTTCATCGCCGTTGATCCAGGCACGCCGATTTGAGACATTGGAGAGGTGCGCCCCTGATTCCAGACCCCCCCCGCTTAAAGGTAGAAAGGAAAGGGGGGTCCGGAATCCAACGTGCGCCGTTGATCCAGGCACGCGAATCTGGACTGCTCGGACTTGCTCGTTGCTTACCATGGGCGCATTATCGCCCAAAACTTAGGACAAGTGGGTTTTTAACCCCTTCTTTTGCTATCTAATCCCCTCTACAGGAAATATCGCTAATAGCAGGCATCCATCCCTCATTTTGTAGCATTTTCCTTTCTGAACAAATTGTTCTTCTTTGAAAATGGGAGGGGCAGTAAATTGAAATGAGCCAAATAATGTAGATAGTATCAGAAAGCACCCAGCAGTGATGTAGATATTTGAACAGGCTGGATGGCTCCAATTCTTAGAAAAATTCCAGGGGTTTGACCTCGATGTCACTATGGAATTCGCCCAGAGTTTTGATGGTAGCCAAGCCACTATGAGAAGGATAAATATCCTTGTATCTGAGGAATCCTTGAGCAGAGTTACAGGACTGTCATTGCAAGGAGAGAAGTGGTATAATAATTTTTAAGTGGCCCCTGAAAGTTGGATCCCATTCCTTAAGGCACCTTCTCCACTTCCAGATTTGAGAAGAGGGATAGCCAGGGACTTACTAAGCTCTCCTTGGGATGAGGTGGTGTTCCATCTACAAAAATTTGTCACCTATGAAGGAAGATATAATTTGGTTCATCATTATCATATCAGAATCCTATTACATTTGAAAGGAGATAAACCCCTTAGCACGCCTTATTTCTTACACATAAGTTTATCTAAGATGGCTGAGTTTTTAAGAAAAAAACAAAACCCCAAAACTGCTTTATATCATCGAGGTCTCATCATTATGATTGTAAATGAAGAACTGAATCGACTTGGTATTTCCTGGAACACTTTCATCCAAGCCGAAGATGAGAACTTTACCACCTAAAAAGAGGACTGAGAAGATCACTACAAGATGTAGGAAATCAACGAGAATTTCTCGGAAAGTCTTAAGCCCAGTCATTATTGATACAGAAGATACAGGATCTGAACATGACACATCAGAAGTACAACTCATTGAAGATTCAAAAACAGGGAAAGAACAAGATGAGGTGATGATAGATATTGAGGCTGAACCGGAAGGGGTAGAACCCCCATTATTAGACATAGAGCAGAATTGGATAGGGTGTGACATTTCCCTTTCCTTGACCAAAATGATCGATAAGTCTCAAGACATGGTAGCCACTTCACACTTTGTCCCTGGGCATAAGGGACATGGTAGGAAGAAGAAAAAGGGAAAGAGCCATATTGAACCCAAGCCTTTCTAGTTCTGTAGCCCTAGCTACCAAGCTTTACTCAAACAAAATCGAAGACTGTTTCTACAGAAAAAGAAACTCAAAAGCAAATTGAAATATCACAAAATTCCAAACAATGCAACAGACTTGATGGAGGATATACATGGAGAAGATATATCAGAAGAAAGAGTGGCAAGTTGTGCCAAAGTCCATGCAAAGGAAGCTCAACAAATGTTTAATACCTTCTTGGATGATATCATCACTAATACTCATGCCTTTATGCAATTGAAACCCGACCTTCCTCAATGGAGAAATAAAGACAAACTCTTTGACTTGGGGATAATCAATAAAGAGTCCCACAGACAAGTTATCGAAAAGCTTAGGACGAGATGGTGCTCTATGTATCTGCAACAAGAACAAAAATGGACATAAAAGATTAGACAATATAAACAACAAATAGAGGATACCAAGAAGTTGGTACAACAGTCTATTGAAATTGCTTTTGAAGGCATTTTTAGTAGAGAGCCACCAAAATCTTATACACTTTATTTGCATGATCGGTGGGCAGCCTTTAGACTAAAATAGTTGGCAGCAGGACAACCTCATGAGATAAACCAACCGGATGATTTTGTTAGTATTTATGTCTCTGTGGAAATGAAGGATCAAAACCTGTTGTGTGAGTTATATCTTTATAACTTCATTCTTCCTAATAATGCCCGCTGGAATCCTAACCCGAGAGTTGGAGATGTTCAGTTGAGGGCATTTACCTCTCACATACTTGGTCTATCTCAGTGGAAGAAGGATGCAGAATTCTATAGGAGGATGGAGGCTGAGGCAAGCCTAAACATGAGGGATGAGTATCCATTGCCTCATGTTATAAAAGAAGATCTATAGAGGTTGAGAGAAAACGTGGAAGATGTAGTCACCATTCGTCAGCATTAGCGATTTGCCATAGCAGACTTCATGCAGGTATCCAGGGCACATTCAGCTGAGGCATTGTTGATCTCTCATGATATTTGGGAAGTTCTTCCTAAATATCTAAAGGATTGGAACCCCATAGGATATCCATATTTTGGTCTGGCACTCAACCGAGCTTCGTTTTATGCTAACTCCTTACTCAAGTACAATAGTTGATGGCTAGGACTGAGGTTCCACTTTCCTATCATTTGGTGTCCTAGCAGGTTCTACAAACCCACTACTGCATGGGATGAGGAAGAATAATGACTTCAATGGTTACAGATGGAGAGGGCCCTTGGATACTATAACACAGGTGAGTTTGGGCACCCAACTTATGACTGGGGGGCAGTTCATGCCGGTATAGCAGAGGAGGAATAGGTTGCATGAGGACATGCAACCAGATCGACAATGGGGAGATGATGAACCCCCATTTTGGCATCTTTTTGTTCCCTATTTCTTCTAGATACATATACATTTTCCCCTCTTTTTATGCTTTCCACATACTTATCTTTACAAAGTTCCATCTTTATCATAGGTACTATTATTACCACATAATATTCTTGATTTTTGTTTATAAACTAGAATTAGAGTGAAGTTTAGAAAATATTTGACTTATTAAATATGTGTGGATTTCAATAATATTAACTATGGCTACAGAATGCAAGGCCCCAGGTTCTAGCTACATAATGCAAGGCCCTAGGTTCATATGAAGATGCGTATCAATGCAAGGCAATTTTGAGATATATAACGAGGATATTTTAAGAAGATATTTCCAACACACAACCACTTCTATTCCTGCATACACACATCAACACTTACACATTATGACATGCCTTGAGTGGACAACTTACATGTGAACGAGTGGTAGGACTGATAGTTTCCAGCATGGAGGTTGCATACCCGTGAGCATTAAAGAAGATGCTTAGTATCTTCACTTCAGCGCACATGATAAATCCAAAACAGGAATGTGCGTAACAAGTTTACCCAATGCATCTAAGACTTAAACAACCAGGGGATACGTGGGAGCATTAAGCATCAATTTGTTTTAAACAGTATCCTAGAATCTAGGATTGGCGCTCTGTGTAGAGCTATATTTAGCCAAGTGTTTTGTATATATATTTGTATTCTCGGTTGAGCACAGACAGTTCTTTTAGTGTATTAGCGTGAGACATATCATACGTTGAGCAGAGCAAACACTGTCTTGAATTTCTCAATTTATGATATATACATATATTCTGTCGTGTGTGTGATCATTTTCCTGTGAATAATTATTGAAGTGTGAATACAGAGTGCCATGAGCAAGGGCCCACTCATAGGTACAATCCGTAATATTTCTTTTGTTGTTATATCCTTTGCTGTTAGATAATTCATGCATGATAATTAAATATATATATGCTGATCAGAATTATTAGTTTCTAAAAGATTTATTTCGGAATTTGCAGAGTAATGTTCATGTGCATCATAATGGCCCTAAATATCTACTAAATAATGACAGTTAAAGATTGTTAAGGTGAATAGATTTCAACCAACATCTAAAATCAGACCTATTGTGATCCTAACACCTTATGATTAAACTCTAGGTATGTGTAGATGAAACTAGGTATGTACAACAGAGCCTAGGTGAAAGAACCTACCATCACAATAAACTTTGGCATCACCCACATAGCTGAGGATAGAGATCATTAAATCACTTTACCCTTATGATTACAACATCGTAATTTTTGAGTTTTTATAGACTTTAGCATTTCCTCTTACACATACGCACAGTTGCTACAAAATCACAATTCTTGTGAATCCCATTTGAGTGAACATTCAAAGATTGAGTTTATGACATTTCCAGAGAGCTCAGTTTTCAGAGATATCACCAGAAGACTAAAAGGATCAGAGTTCTGTGACTCATTGCTTTCGTAATTATAGTTACAGTAAGCTAGTCCTCCTTTCTGTGCCGATCACATAAGAGTGCCTTGTAAGCTCAATAAACCCTGGGTTGACAAATGAGTGATAGAGTGTAGAGTGACACCAAAAAATTGGGAATCATATTTTTACCTCATCAGTGTGCTTGGTTTTGTTTCTCCTCAGGCACGACTTGGTTCTGTTCTCCTCAAGAACTATTTGGCTCTGTATTTTGTTGGGAATTTCTTTTAAAGGAAGTTTGTACATGTTTAATTGGGAGAATCTCACACTGAGAGTTACATGTTATTGGTTAAATGTTATTGTCGAATCAAGACTTGTGTTGATTATATTTTTGAACAATTGTTGTGATTGAATCAGGGCCCGATTATGAGTTGAATGCCAATAGATTATGCCAAACAGTATTGGAAAGTCGATAGCCTGAGGTTAATAATGGGTCTATTCTTATTTGAGTTCAAGGAATAAATATGGGATGTGGATGGCTGGAACCACTGTGCATATTTTTATTTGGTTTTTAAAAGGAAAAAGGGGCTTAACATTGAAATATGAAAGGATGTGGCTCAAAGGGTTATAATTATGGAAATAACAATGCTATTATCATGACTGTTATTATGGATATTGTATAGATGCAAGGGTTGCTATAATTGAAGTATTATGGGCATATGAATTGTTTTGTTTGAAGTCAACAAACATTCTGTAAATAAGGGATAGTTAAATGGTTTTGTTTTTAAAAGTGAATGCTTATTGGATTGTGGGGTTTGAACCGTGTTATGGTTGTTGTTTGATTTGATTTATATTTTATGAACAGTATCTGTATTATTCCCTCTCATACTATCACTTTTTCTCTCATTATACCCCCCTCATGATCCCAATTTCATTTTTTACACGCCCTGTTCTATAAAATAAATTAAAAACTCTGTATGGCAGTGGCAAAATATATGACACAGAAATAGGTGGCAGTTGATATTTTTGGTATTGATTGCACAATTAGTTATTTAATGAATTGTTGAGAAGTACTCATGTTTTTATCCCCTATCATGCTATCATTTTTTCACTCATTACAATCCCTCTAGATATCCCATGAACCCTATTCCACCCCTTGCCCACTTAACAATTATTAAATAATTTATTATAGATTGATTTGCACGGGTCTTATGTCAATTTCCGAGCCAAACTTTGTTTCATATAAACATAATGTCATGTATGGTATGTTAAGGGATAGTTACTAATGAATTATTGCATACATGATGGGTTTCTTCAGCAGGGGCAGCCATGGCCGAAATAATAGAGGAAGAGGTAATTGGAATAGAGGGCCTAGAAGGCCTAGATTCTCAATTCATTTTGTTGCTAACCCCAGGAGTTGAACCAACTGTATCAAGCTAGGTTTTTCAATTGGATTGGGCAAGGGATAGTGCAGCCTAGACCAAAGAGACCTCCCTTTCAACCTCAAAATATCCTTGTTATTGTTGTGCCTCCCCATGTATCCATGCAACCAGAAGTTCCTGAAAATGATGGATGACAGGAGATTTTCAATCCGACAGTCTCTCACCATCGTGGCTGGCCCAACTTGTCATTTCCTCCTCCTCCACCTATAAATCCTAATGTTCAAATTGCCCCTGTGCATTCACCTGTTCAATCCTCTCATGCTAGCAAACGAATTAAGACTGATGTCCCCCATGTGCAAGACAAAGATAAAGTTGGTGTCTCCCCTTCATCTCCTTCAAACGACTCATCAAAATCAGTATCCTCCCATTTGCATCTGAAAGATGATTTTTCCCATGTTATTAGTGATATTAAGCCTCAAGGTTTGAATCAACCAAAGGCTACTTCTGGGAAGTCCAAAGAAGACAACAGTGATAGAAGAAAGATTCCCTCTCAAAGTGGCAAATATGGATTTTAATTTATGTGTTTATGATTGAGTTGTTGAATACAATAGTCTGCAGAAAGTTTTGGACAACAAGCTTTTTTGGGGGGATAATGTGGTTATTTGCATATTTTGGATACAATTTGAATTATTTCGGATACATAATATTCAAATTTTGGAAATATTTGTGGGAGATACAAGGCGGCATGTGTTTAAATTATTATCCAATTGTGTTTATTTTTGTAAAGAATAAAAGAAGGGAGTCACAAGGGGTCCCACCTACTTAGTTATTATTAAATAAAGACCCTTAACTATTATTATTATTATTATTACTTCCCCTAACTAAAATTAGTTAAGTTGAATTAACTTAACTAAAGAAAGTAGTTGAACTACTTCAACTTATTTGGAATGCATAAAAGCCAAATTAAAAGGAAGAACAAGTGGAGAATAGAAAGAGAAAACAATACTAAGGTTTTCTCTTTTGTTTTCATGAGATAGTTTCAGTTTTCATTCATTCTTGAGTTCATTAAAGGCCTAATTCTTTTTTTGACAGTAGGGTCCTATTGTAGACAACAAGGTTCAAATCTGAACCATATCATTCAGATGATTGTTTCAAAGGTGTTGATCTATCTTTGATAGTCTGTGTATACTTGTCTGTTTATGGATTGAGATTCATAGCTTATAAAGTATATTGTGCAGAGTCAAATTGGCAACAATCTATGGAAACTGTTGGGTTCATGTTTTGATTGTTTTATTGCAATGATCAAATCCTTTTTGCATCGATATTACATATTCTATGCTTCATATTATCCATTTTGAATGATTCTCAAAGGTTTATATATCAATTCACCATGAATTTGCATCAGGGATGTATAATTGGTGTTTTTGTAATGTTTTTGTGATCAATTTAGTTCAGTTCGATGTCTATAAAGATTTAATGCATGGTTTTGTTGCAACAAAGAAAAATCACGGTCCGATCCTCCATCCGGTACCTCGTCTGACACTCCATTCAACACTTGATCTGGCACACGATCCGACACTCCATCCGACACACGATTTGACACTCAGAGAATATTGGAGTTGGTGGTTGGTACATTGGCGGCCTTTGGTGGACGAATCGGTGATCTGGGTTTTGTGCCCCCTCGTGGCCTCCAACTACAAAGCTCGACACACCTTAGATTGGGCAGTTACAATGATCACTAAGTGGCTCACRAAATCACTAGAAGATGTTGTTGTTAGAACTCATTTAATGAGTTTGTTGTTTTTAGAGGAGGTTGACCATTCCAGTGGTCGACCTCTCAAGCTATAATCATCTATAAATACCACTATGTGTGGCAYGACCGATGAGAGACAAGTTTTATTGTTTGATACAAACATTATCATCGATTTTGTTCTATACTCTATTTTTATGCTTAATTACAATATTGCGTTGATTGAGCATCTGTGTTTTCCTGTGGAGTGTTTCCACGACCTGCTGGGGGGGAAACCAGTTGTCTGGGTGATTGTTTATGCGAGTAGATGTTTTCATTTGCATAGTTTCCTTTCATACTTCTTTGATTTCGAAATTGTTTATTTACTGTGTATATTTCTTAATTTTAAATTGCCTGCTGTGTGTATCTTTTAATTTCAAATCGTTGTCTAATTCATATCCCTATACATCTTCTCTCATTTGCAGATTAATTTATGAATTGTGTGTATATCACAGAGGGACGTCCATGGTTTTGTGTTAATGATTAAACTCCTAACAATTTGTTTGCAGGTTGTAGAAGTTATCTAATTACATTGTCATGTCTTTTTCTCCTTAGCTATAAATTACTCTGTAGAGTACTAACTTAGATAGTGTTTGTTTATCAAATTGCAATTCCAAATATTCTCTATATGCTTGTTTCATTTGCTAATTTTTCTTTTAGCATCAACATGATAGAATATGAGTGGATTTTGAATTATGATTTCCAGTAGCATCTTAGTTGATTTTGAGTATGATCTTCAATGGTAGCTTAGGTTATGATTTTTAATGAAATCCTAGCTATGAATTTGAATTACGATTTCTCATTAGCACTAGACATGAGTTTATAGGTTTGCACATAGTATTTTCATTGTTATGAATTTGAATTAGGATTTCTAATTAGTGCTAGTTATGAGTTTGTAGATTTGCTTGAATTAGTTATGAGTTTGTAGATTTCTATACGAAGTATTTTCAATGTTATTTTAGTTACGAGTTAGAATTAGAATTTCTATTTAGTGTTAGTTATGGGTTTGTGAATTTGCTTGAATTAATGTTTATTCTTTGTAGGATAGAAATAGTTGTGAGTTTCTTTAAGAATAGAGTTCACTTGTCAAAGATAGTTTTGATAGAGTAATTGCTTACTTTCGTGTTCATTCAAAGATAGATAGATTAGTTGTTTACTTGCTTATTTACTTGTTCACTCATAGATAGATAGATCAAATAATCCAAAAATAACTTACTTGTTGTTTGCTTATTTAAAAAGAGATTGAATAGATAGCTTTGAAAAATATTTCTTGTTATTTGCTTATTTAGAGATAGTTCATAGTCCTAGATTGTTTAAGGTTACTTATGTCATATAGAGTTCATAATTCTAAAATTGCTTAAAACTCTTCATTATTTGAGTTTATTGGCATTATATTAGGCGAGGCTAGGCTAAGTTAGAGCCCTAGACCTGCATGTACATTGCTGGCACCTCAAAGCCTATGAGCCTCAGGTTGACAATTTAATGTCGAAATAGATAGCATATATTTCACTCGAAATTTTTGGCGTTGTTTCTTGGGAGGCGCTAAAGGGATTAGAGCTTAGGTAGGTAGGTTTCCTTTAATTACACAACAAGGGGGAGGATAAAATTTAAGACGAGAGGTAAGAACCCGCACATCCATTTTAATGGGTTGCTCCAAATCCTTGTTGTTCCCTTTCCAAAAGAGTCTTTACTTTTTCTGCAAGTTTGTTTATTTTTCTTAGTGTGTTTACTTTCTTGCAATTTGCTTTCCTGCCATTTAATTTTATACCACTTTGTTTTTCTTTCTGTAAGTTTGGGTGTGTTTACTTTATGCAGTTTAATGCAGGAGTGAGTGTGAGTTTGATTTCTTTACTACAAGTGTGTTTTATTTCATACAAATGTGTGTTTGATTTGTGAAAATATGTTTTTGTGGTAAGTAGTCTTGATCATAATCATCAAAAACACATATAAAATTTTGGTTGTTCTAAGAACCCTAGACACTGATCTTTGTGTGAACCAGGTTTTATCAAGCAACAAGATGAACTCAGAAGCAACCTTTAGCTTGAGAGAACTTTCTCAAATCCTAGCAGCAACTGAGATTTCTTCTTTTCAAGAAGAACATATTTTGGCAGCAACCAAAAGTGTATCTACCTCTCCAGAAATATTAGAAGAATCAAGTTCCTATGAGCTACAAAATGATTTTCCTAATTGCCCAACTGTGAAGGAAGCTGAAAACTTATGGTCTACATCTGGTGGAGATAAATCACTAAGACCTGAGATTGAGGAGTTCTCAAAATCCATCTCAGCAGATCCCTTATGTACTTTAGAAATAAATCATCCAAAAGAAGAGGATCTGCATAGCATGATGAAGGAGAGCATAGAAATTGTTGTTGATGAACATCAAGATTATATTGAAATTTGGTTTCAAGAGATCATCAGGCCACACTACTGTTCTCTTATTCAACACCTTTTGATGCCAAAACAAGTAGGTTGGTTGGTTCTTCATATCCAGGGAATCATTGTGGTAAAATTTTCATATGTGGATATGTGTATGTTTCTTATCTTGCTTTGCACCTGGTTACATTGGAAAATTTCTTACACTTGAATAACGATTTTCCTTTCTTTTTAGGTAGAGTAGGATAGTAAATAAAAAATGCATGTTGTTAGTTTAGCATTAAATTCTACTACAACCTCATTTTACATTTTATTTTTAATAAAATAACTATGAGATACATGTTCCTGTGACTTGATCTCAATGATCTCATTAGTTTTTGATATTTTAGAGTGTGGTTTTTGACAAACAGTTTTAGAGATCTCTGCAGGTATTTAGTTCACCACAAGTGGAAAATTTCAAGGAGACAAAAAGGGAAGTATTTTACTTCAGAAAATGATGTTGCTATATTTGAACTTTGTTGTCTGCTTAAGCATCAATTGAATAATGGATTTTTTTTAGATATTGCTTGTTGTGAATTAGCCATATTTTTTGCAATATTTCTATCTTCCTTTCTCTCAAGGCATCTTTAATGATAGTTGATCTTAACCTCCAACACTAGAGGATATAAGGAAGTGACACCTTGTCTTATCAAACCTAGAGGTGTCTCGTACAATTTTCCCCAAGAAACCTGAGTAGGTGAGTAAAGTATCTTTATGAAAGAGTAGCAAGAAGGTTTGATTAGCAGTTAGCCATGGAAACATCACTATAACTTAAAAAAGAAGAAGAAAGTGAGTAGGTCTTGAGGACGCCCTTCTGTTCTTTTCCAATGGTACCATCCACTACACACTAAAAATGCTTGATTATACCATATCTTTAGATAGGCTACGTCCACTTAAGTACCCCTTACATCAGGACAATCTATAAGGAATACATAAAGAAGAGTCATTTGTAACAACCCTGCTTAAATAGATGTATAGGGATTATTAATTATAATTAATTTGATAATTTGACTGTCCTAATATGTTAAACAATAATTATTTCTTAATAATATTAACTAATTAATTATTATTAATTACTTGTTCATATCTGTCAATGATTAATTAATTATTAATTGACTCATTAATTATTTGAGTAAAGAATTAAAGGGGTTAATAATTTAATTTATTAAAGACTTACGTATACTGGGGGAGAAGAAACATTAAATAAGGGGATAAGACATTAAATAAGGGGATAAGGTAATAAAGGAGGAGATAAGAAAATTAATGAAGGGGAGGAGAGTCAGTGAAAGGGGAAGATATGATGGAGAAAGAGTCCTACGGGAGGGAGGAGGATTATTTTGGGGGAGAGGAAGCATTGGGAGAGGAGGATAATTCTATGGCATACATTTTTCTGTGATTTTGGGGCTGTGGCATATTTTCTAGTGGGAGGAGTTTGGTTTTGGTGGTTTTTGGTGAATCATTGCAGGGCGCACCGGGTTGCTGGGGGTTTTAGGCATGGGGACCAGGATTCCTTTCGGTTTCCTGGAGCTAGGGAGCCGGACAGGCTGCTCCTAGCTGACTGGGAGGTTATTTGGTTTGGGCAGAGTTGGGTCAGTGCATCAGGCTGGGCAAGACAGCAGAGGAAGGACAACCATATCAACGGAAATTAGCATCAGAAGCAGGTAATTTATTTATGAAATTGCTAAGTTATTTTCATGCTGTAGTTAAATTTTAAATTCTGTCGAATATTATATGCTCATATGATGGTGAATGAATTATTTTTGTATGAGAAAGAATTATATGTTTAATTTGTACGAAATTTTGGATTTAATTAAGTTTGGTCACTACACATGGTATCAGAGCTATTTGTTTGAAATCTGGGCCTGAGGGCCAAGCTCCAAGCTCCAACTCCACCTCTGCCTTACCTGCAAGCCAAGCACAATTTTATTTTTACACAGATAAAAATATATATAAAAAAAAGAATATGGAAAAAGTAATAAAAGCAGGCAACACAAGAATGCGATAATGCGATATACGAAGGGTTTAACAAGTACAAGCTTTGGGTTTCATGGATGAAGATAAATGTAATGTATATTAGGTGAGAGGATTCCTTTGGGCCATCGGAGCCATGACCTCTCGCCTGGTAAAGCCATTAACCATCAACGTCCTTTATGCTCATCCTTCACCCCTTCTTCCAAATCTCCATGACCACCGTGGTTTCCATTTCGAAGGCATGTCTTCATTCCATACAAGTCTCTTACTGTCAAGTCCTTCGAAACGAACAATGAATTTGTCAAACCCTTCGAAACGACCAATAAGTTTGGCTTCGAGACGAAACCCCGCATTTCGTCCTCTGAGGAGGCTCGAACCTCGGCACTACTCGACTCGAGGACTATTGGAGAGAATAATGGAGGTAGTCGAGGCGATGTGTTTGACTAGAAAACAACTCCGTCCTACTGGTAGGTACCTATTTTCTGCTCAGTTTTCATTGAATGCGCTTGTAATAGCTGAAAATTCACGGCGGACACTACATAGAGCATCAAAATTCACAGGTTCTGGTCAAATTATAATAAATTTAACCTAAACAGAAACATAACGCAGTATGAAATGATGGATTTCTAGTACATAATCCATGTTAATTGATCAGCAATTAACATTATGCACAATCTATCTTAATTTTTCTAGTACAAAATTTCATTATGCACAACGTTCTATTAGAAAATTTTGTAAAGGATGAAGGCAATTAACCTTCACATGAAAAATTTAGCCGATTCCTAAAGTACCTCGCAATCAATTTTGAAACTCCAGTTGGGGGAACAACTCGGCTAGACTCAACTATATTTCAAAATATTCAGCGGAGTTTATTTTACTTAATCTATTCAAACATCATAGAAATGTAAAACAGTGTGAAACGACCTTTTGTAGAAATGTAATCATTGCAGCTCTATAAAAAGAGGAGGCTCAAGTAAAACAATTAGACAGAGGGATATATGTGCAGGGCATTACACAAAAATATAGGTTACTAAAACGCCACAGTTTTTAATATGATTTACAGAAAAATAAAAATAAAAAATTAATCTGTAAATATGAACTTTCATCACATGCAGTCTTGATAACATAGTGATAGAATCCACTAGAGCACAGCTAGAAACTATAAGGTTTTTGAATATCAATCCCCGATGCAAGAATATTGTATTCTGTCATTGGTAGAACAGACAAAGAAACTTTAGAACATGAAAAATACCAAAATAAACTACCTAGATGGTCAGATAGCAAAGCATTGGGAAGATACATCCCTGCCCAAAACCCCCAGCAATTGCACTCTCATAGATCCACCTAAAGGAAAAACCCAATTAATAAATCTGATTATTGGGTACTTATCGCTGCTAACACCATATCCATAACCTATTTAACAACTAAAATCAACTTCCCATCCATCTGTAGCATGGGTTTGTATCCATGAACCAATTGCAATACTTCAATGCTATATCAAGTTCCAAATTCGGTGTTTCATGTACAATAACACTCTAATACAATAGATTTAAAAATAAAATTATTGGGCCAGATACCCCACAGGTCTGGGCTCGAATCCTAGCAGCCACGGCTCGAACCCCAGCAGCCACATGCAAATCAAAGTCAGGTCAAGTGCCAAGTCACGAAGAGAGAATCCCACGAGGGCCCATACTATGCATAGCGCATCCATTTAACATACAAGCCTGGTAGCCGTGCGTTGCACAAAGGAAACAAAACAAAAAATTTAGTAATAAACAACAAAAAGAAAAAAAGAAAAAAAAACCTAACGCGCAAGGCACCACAGGCAGCATGAATGTCCAAACCCTAACACGCAAGGCACCCAGGCAGTGTGAATGCCCAAACTGATTTGGGTGGTGATGGCCAAGCAATTCAACAATGGAGTCTGGTCTTTTTTTTCTGCCTGGAAAGACACCTACCTGAAAGCATGCAAAGTAATGGACAAAGAATTGAGGTCTCATCCAACTATAGACTGCTTTTGCAGTGGAAGCACCGCAGTTGCAGTTTCTAAACAGGGAGATTACCTTTTCATTGGGAATATTGGGGATTCCCGGGCACTCTGTGGAACAAGAGTAGCCGATGGTTCTCTCATTACTATTCAGCTGACAGTTGATTTAAAGCTAAAGCACCAAGCACCAAACCAAAAATAATCCGCGAGGAGACCATTGTGCACAACGCATTTAAAAT
>JASDQU010736136.1:422711-451192 GCA_032191745.1 Picea mariana | reverse complement strand
ATATATATATATATAAGCCAACGCCCAAACGCACAAGCGCCGAGCCGAACAAGCCATGGCCAAGAAAAGAGCCTGCAAGAGGCATTTTCTCTTGCACTATACGTCAAGCCGAGCAAGCCGAGTGCTCAGCCGAGCCGAGACCAAACGCGCTCTACCAGCTGAGCTGAGAAGGAAAACCATGTTCTGGAATTTGAAAACGCAGGAATGAATTCGGGTTAGGGTTTGTTTAGGGTTTGTATAGCCTTCTATATTTTACTATTATTTTATTTTAGGTTTGGACAGTCGGGAAAGAGGGAAGGGGGCACGTGGGCCTCATGCGAGGTTCCACGATGTGCCCCAGGGTTATTCGAGTTGTTTTATTATTATTATTTTATTTATTGTTTTTTTTATCCGTGTATACAGTTTTTTTTATATATATAGATATTGTATATATTTATATATTAATAACTTTTAAAACAAATATAATTATAAAACATAAATTAAAATATTAATATTATTTTAAATTTTTATTTATTTATTTCATTTTTATAATTGTTTTTACATTTGTTTTCCTTTAAATATTTGCTTATTTGAATTTATTATAATAATATAAACTTAATTGAGTTAATTAGGCTTAATTAGTGTATAAGTAGAATTTTTTTATAAAAGATTACTTGATTCCCAAGAGTCGAACTCGTGACCTCCAAGTAGTCCAAAGGCCCCACACATTCACGCCAACCACTACACCACGCTATGGGTCTTTAATTTAATAAGAAATTTAATAATGTATAAGGGTGATTAATTTAATAAGAAATTTCAAAGTATTGTGCTCGAGGCCCAATCTCCAAGTCCACAAGCTAAGAACCAAATCCCAGTGCACAAGTACCAAGCTTCAACGCATAGCCTCAGGCTCACTACATCATATGACCACAAGTCGGGAATCAATACATAACCACAACGCACAAGCGCTAAGTTCCAATGCCGAAAGCCACTCTACAATCCTTAAAGACTCACACCTGCAGCCACCGAGACACGCAATTCAACGCATATGTACAACACGCCAAGGAAAGCTCACGAGTCAAGCATCGAAGGATATTTAGTTGTAAGCAAAAATTTTAAAGGACTTAGACTAGGACAAGTGGGAAGGAGGCAGCTTACACACTAGAAAAGTAAGCTAGAGAATTGGCGAGTATGGCACAAGGCTAGCATAACTACCGAGCAAGGGAGTCAATAGTTTTCTTAGGCAAAGAAATCAAGCTTAGATGCTTAATACTAACCCAACCAATCCCCTAAAGAGAGTAATGTCTGTTTACAGACAAGTAAAGAAAAACTTACGCCTAACCCTATTTCTAGTTTGAGTAGCACCAATTTGAAACGTCCTTGAACTCACCCTGACAACTTTGGTTGATGCAGGTTAAATCATTCAGGATGGTTAGGACTCGAGGGAATCGAGGCAGGGGAGCATCTTCGCAGGCACCGCCAACACCGCCAGCACCATTGCCTGAACTAGCTCTCATACTGTGCTCGTTGGAGGCCATAAATGAGACTTTAAAGGGGCAACAACCAGCAACGACCGAAGTGGAACCCCCACCATCTAGAACGGGTAATCCAGAAGCGTCAAGGGATTCAGGGGGAGGACCTCTGCCCGAAGACATCACTTGAGAATTGCAGAAGATCAAACTTCTGGAGTTTTCCGGGGGTTGCACTAATGAACGCGCGGAAGCATGGTTGGAAGGCATGCCAAGGTGTTTTTCCTTAAGGGACTATGCATCCAACTCAAAGGAGAAGATCGCAATTTTTCAGTTAAGAGACAATGCCTTGAACTGGTGGGGCAACCTGGAAAGACAACTGCATCTTACCCAGACACAGTATCTTGGGAACTTTTTGAGGAGAGGTTTCGAAGGAAATATCTGCTAGCCTACTATGAGGAAGAGCAGGTAGGAGTGTTTCATGCCTTAGTACAGGGAAATAGAACTGTAGAAGAATATGAGATCAGATTTATGGAATTGGTCAAATATGTTTCGTATATGGATAATTACCAATGAAAGGCAGAGTGCTTCGTCTATGGATTGAACCCTAAGATAATAGCTATGGTGCGGATGTGGAAACCGTCTTTGGTAGCGGAAGTTGTGGAAAATGTGCGTTATGCAGAGGAACACATGAATTTAACCGGAGGTATGAGACCGACCTTTCCACATCGTCCTGGATTCATGGGGAAGGCCCCTAGGACATTTCCCAGGGGAGGGGGCTCAAGGCCACCTCCATATGGTAATAGAGTCGCACCAAGGACAGTGACCACAGGGATTTCAATGGCCACGACCATCTCAGGGGACAACTAATCGGGGCAGGGGTTCCAGGGGAAGGAACTCATTTCAAAGACATTCACATAATAGTGTGCAGGTTCAATCTCATGTTACCTGTTGGGGGTGCGGAGGACCCCATTACCAGCATGACTACCCAGAGTTACAATCAGGATTTGCGCATAGAGAAGGAAAGGCCCCGATGGGAAGAACAAGTAGCAGCCACCAGATTTACGCAGTGGTTAATAATTGCCAGGCCGAACATCAATCCATAGTGGTGGAGTCATCAGGTACATTAAATCATATCAACGTTAAGATTTTATTTGATTATGGTGCTACATATAGTTTCATTTCACCATCTGCATTAGAAAAGAGTGGGTTGGCATCCTATGAGCACGATGACTTTAAATAAGTCTAGATGGCTTCGGGGGAAAAACAAGCGGTAGGACCTAGTGTTGATAATTGTATAGTAAACCTAGGAGTGTGTACTACCAGGTTGAAGGTATACGTCACTTCTCTCGGGGCGTACGACCTAATCATTGGAATGGATTGGTTAGAAGCTCATCAAGATTTGGTAGATTGTTTCACAAAAAGGGTGCTCTGTGTAGACGACGAAGGAAGGCCAGTAGAGATCCAAGGTGTACAAAGAAAAGTGTCATTATGCTTTATCTCAACTATGAAGGTTAAATGATGCTTGAGGCAAGGGTGTCGACTGTATGTAGTGGAAGCGGTGAATGAAAGGAAGGGACCCTCATTGGATCAGTACTCGGTATTGTCAGAATTTAAGGATGTTTTTCTGAACGAGTTACCAGGGTTACCTCTTGAGAGGGAGCTTGATTTTACTATTGAGCTAAAACCTGGTGCAGAACCAATTTCCAAGACTCTGTATCAGATGACAGCGCCAGAACTTTGTGAATTGCAAATGCAGTTGAAAGAGTTACTGGAATTAGGGCTAATAAGGCCCAGTGTCTCACCTTGGGGCGCACCAGTAATTTTTGTAAAGAAGAAGGATGGATCCTTACGACTGTGTATAGACTACACGGACTTGAATCGTGCTACAGTTAAAAATAGGTACCCAATGCCGTGAATAGATGACCTCTTCGATCAGATGAAAGGAGCAGTGGTATTCTCAAAGATCGATTTGCGATCAGGGAATCATCAGTTAAGTATTAAGGAGGGTGATATCCCAAAAACTGCCTTTCGAACTCGGTTTGGACATTATGAGTTTTTCATAGTACCTTTTCGATTGACCAATGCGCCAATAGTATTCATGAGCCTCATGAATGACATGTTCTGGAAGTACTTAGATTGATTTGTACAAGTCTTTCTGGATGACATCCTCATCTATTCCAAAAACGAAAGAGAACATGAGGAACACTTACGAGTGGTGTTGTCCTGCCTTAGAGAGAAAAAATTGTATGGGAAGTTGTCGAAGTGTTCCTTCTTCCAGAAAGAGATTNTATGGACCCAGAAAAGGTAAAGGCCATTATGGAGTGGCCAGTGCCAAAAAATGCCCATGAGGTGAGAAGCTTCATGGGGCTAGCAGGTTATTATCGAAGATTTGTGGAAGGATTCTCCAAAATAGCAAAACCCATCACCACTTTGCAGCGCAAGGGTGTTAGGTATGAATGGACAGAAGAATGTGATAGTGCATTCATCGAGCTTAAGAGGTTACTAACTAGTGCGCCAATTCTACGAGTGCCGGATATAGAAAAGGACTTCACAGTCTGCACAGATGCCTTGAAGTAAGGGTTGGGGGCTGTGCTAATGTAGGATGGAGGAGTGATAGCTTATGCATCAAGGAAGTTGAAGAAACATGAAGATCTATACCCGACTCATGATTTAGAGTTGGCAGTTGTAATGCTAGCTCTGAATCTTTGGAGGCACTATCTTGTTGGGCGAAACTTTGAGCTTAAAATGGACCATCAAAGTTTAAAACATCTCTTCACTCAAAGAGATCTGAATGCCAAGCAAAGGCAATGGAATGAGTTTATGAGTGAGTATGATTTTGGTATTTTGTACATCAAGGGGAAGGAAAATGTGGTCGCAGATGCCTTGAGCAGGAGACCACGTGTCTTCTCTTTGATACCCTTAAAAGTCAATCTGAGGGAACATGTGTTGACGCAACTCCAAGGAGATAGTTGGTATTTAGAGGTTACTTCAAACCTCCAGAGCGGGAGGCAGTTAGATCCAAAGTATGAAGGATATAGTCTGGAAGCAGACGGACTGTTAAGATATCGGGGAAGGATCTACATCCTTGAAGAGGGGGATATTCGAAGCATCATATTGAAGGAAGCCCATAGAGGAATTTATTGTGCGCATTCGAGTGTGAAGAAGATGTACGCAGACATGAGGAAGCTTTTCTTCTAGGTAGGCATGAAGGGCGATGTAATCCATTTCATCACCAAGTTCCTAGAGTGTCAACAAGTGAAATCCGACCACCATCACCCGGCAGGCCTCCTACAACCACATGATGTTCCTATGTCCAAATGGGAAGTCATTTCTATCGATATTGTTGTGGGGTTGCTGCTCACATCTCATAGACACAATGCCATTCTTGTGATAGTAGATAAGTTAACCAAGAGTGATCATTTTATTCTGGTTAGAGGCACTTACGATGTCGTTGACGTGGCACGTGTGTTTGTAAACGAGGTTATCCGTTTGCAAGGGATACCTAAGAAGATCATTTCAGATAGGGACTCCAGATTCACTTCTAGGTTTTGGACAAGTTTGCAGTCAACATTGGGGACTCAGTTGAACTTAAGAACAACTTATCATCCTGAAACAGATGGGAAAACCGAGAGAGTAAATCAATTCATGGAAGACATGCTCAGAATGTATGTCATGGATAATCAAACCCAATGGAAGAAGTACCTACCTTTGGTAGAATTTGCCTACAATAACAGTTTTCATAGCTCCATTGGAATGCCACCCTACAAAGCTCTATATGGAAGGCCATGAAGAACACCGTTGAGTTGGGATAGATTATAAGACCGAGTAACAGTTGGGCTAGAATTGATTCAAGAGATGGAGGAATAGGTAATTCAGATTAGGCAGAGACTAAAGCAAGCACAGGATAGGCAGAAAATTTATGCGGACGCATACAGGACCGACCAAAGTTATGAAGTGGGAGACCAGGTTTTCATTCGTATCAGGCCTAATAAGAGTACCATATGGTTCGGGAAGGGGACAAAGTTGTCACCTCGATTTATAGGACCATTCAGAATCTAAGGGAAAATTGGACACGTTGCCTATCGTCTCGTACTGCCACCCCACTTGCATAAAACTCATAATGTATTTCATGTATCTGTTTTACATCATTATGTTGCTGATGAATCACATAAACTAAATTGGAAGGAATTGCAGGTATCGGACGTGGGAACTCTCATGGTAGAACCACTACGCATATTGGACCATAGAGTTCGACAGCTTAGGAACCATCTGGTAGACCAAGTTAAGGTCCAATGGGACAAGTATAGTCCAGGATCTGCTACTTGGGAAGACGTCGAGACACTACGGCGAGACTATCCCTCACTTTTTTGATCACCTCGAGAATATGTTTCTTGAAGGTTGGGTGTATGTAACACCACCTTTTGACTTAGACAACCAAGATTACTTGAGGCCTAAACTTTTATTTTCTACTCACAGTGAAACTATTAAATGATACACTTAAACTATTAAGACGTATAAACCTTTATGAATGTTTAAATGTTATTGATGATGATGGATACAACGCGATCTACTATGTGAATGTAAATTTTATGAATGTTTAAATGATATTGATGATGATGTATATGATGCGACATATTGTGAGAACGGAAATTTTATGAATGATTAATGCTATTAGAATGATGTTGGATATGATGCAATCTATTTGGTAAATGATAATTTTATGAATGGATGTCAAAATTGAATTATGGGATATTATGAGATCTATTTCTAACTTGAAAACCTTGATGTTAAGTTGTTGGTACATGGATACCGAATTGAAATGATGATTGTATGCAAATACATGATGATAATGCATAGAAATGTATGAGTTTGTGTTATAGACTAATCTGCAAGTTATGGGCTATGAAATAACCAAGGGATAATAATGATAAAAGTGGATATCATGACCACTAGCCGAGAAACGTTATGGTAAAAATATTTGTATGTGAAATTATATTGGTTTGGATGCATTGCTATGATATGTGGACTAGTGTAGGATTTCAAGTATGAGAATGCCCAAAACTAAATAAACGATGACAAAACTTCCAGCAACATGGTGCCATTGTATGTTCCATTGTAGGGTGTGGACCCTAGTTATGATTAGGAGGGGTGGAGGCATTTCCCACCGTGTATCCTCTGAAACCTGAAGTCATGGAGGATGGTGTTAGCTCATGCTCCCCAAGACGTGTGATGATGACTGTCAGTTGCCTGCTGGGGAAGCTTGGTCGAGATAGTGACACTTCTGCTTATGGGTTCTGTTTGGAGTTAGGTCAATATAGTTGACACTCCAAGATAGTCCAGCAGAGGAAGGATAGGAATGGAGATGGAAGTAAGTTAGGGAGGAAGGATGAGTAGAAATAGTTGAGAAAGTATGGAGATTTGTCTGATGGTGAAATTTAATGTTTTCCCTTCTAAAAAGAAAATGTGTATATATGAATATTCATAATTACGTAACTAAACCACAGTTGTCTAAATAAAATTGTTGAACTAGATAATTGTAATTAAAGGATTTCTCAAACATTTGATTGGTTTATTGTCTTTTATAAAAGACTAGTCTTGTTGATTGGATTGGATGCATACATAAATTACTAAAGGGTGATAGTTATTGATTATTAGTACATGCATGAGACTTGTATGTACTAGCTACACATTCATTTCTTGTACATGTACACTAGTATGTATGAGCTTTCTTGACTTACTTACTAATAATGTCGGTTAATTGTTATGAATGTGTGAACCATGTTTCTTTTCCTTTGTACCATGAGATACCTTAACTTTAGGACGAAGTTTCCTGAAGGGTGGGTGTATGTAACAACCCTTCTTAAATAGATGTATAGGGATTATTAATTATAATTAATTTGATAATTTGACTGTCCTAATATGTTAGTTAAACAATAATTATTTCTTAATAATATTAACTAATTAATTATTATTAATTACTTGTTCATATCTGTCAATGATTAATTAATTATTAATTGACTCATTAATTATTTGAGTAAAGAATTAAAGGGGTTAATAATTTAATTTATTAAAGACTTACATATACGGGGGGGGAAGAAACATTAAATAAGGGGATAAGACATTAAATAAGGGGATAAGATAATAAAGGAGGAGATAAGGAAATTAATGAGGGGGAGGAGAGTCAGTGAAAGGGGAAGAAATGACGGGGAAAGAGTCCTACGGGAGGGAGGAGGATTATTTTGGGGGAGAGGAAGCATTGGGAGAGGAGGATAATTCTGTGGCATACATTTTTCTGTTATTTTGGGGCTGTGGCATATTTTCTAGTGGGAGGAGTTTGGTTTTGGTGGTTTTTGGTGAATCATTGTAGGGGGCACCAGGTTGCTGGGGGTTTTGGGCATGGGGGCCAGGATTCCTTTCGGTTTCCTGGAGCTAGGGAGCCAGACAGGTTGCTCCTAGCTGGCTGGGAGGTTAGTCGGTTTGGGCAGAGTTGGGTCAGTGCATCAGACTGGGCAAGGCAGCAGAGGAAGGAAAACCATATCAGCGGAAATTAGCATCAAAAGCAGGTGATTTATTTATGAAATTGCTGAGTTATTTTCATGCTGTAGTTAAATTTTAAATTCTGTCAAATATTATATGCTCATATGATGGCGAATGAATTTTTTTTGTATGAGAAAGAATTATATGTTTAATTTGTATGAAATTTTGGATTTAATTAAGTTTGGTCACTACATCATCCACTAACATAAATACCATCCCAGTCTGAAATGAAAATTTTCAGAGCCGTCTCCCCTTTTTTTTGCAAAAAACAATCTTATATAAAAATATTAAAAGATGGTGGACCAGTCTCTACTGTAAAAGGGTGTAAGAGGCTAACCCGCTGGGATACTGAATAGGTCTGCTGGCAACGGGGAATTCTACCTAGCGAGGGTAATAATCTGACAAACAATAAATAAAATTCCTAAATCTTTAAATTTGTCTGGATGTACGACATTACTTGTAGACAAAGATGAAAAGAAGTATGCATGGTTAAGCAAAGGTCAATGAACTCCATAAATCTGCCATTTGGAACTAGCTTTAAGACTATCCTAAGACTCTCTCGCCTACCTCTTCTTAACTATATGTAGGATGCTTTGTCCTATAGGTGGGGCCATATTTTAACCGTTTCGTCAGACTAATGTGTGAAATTTATCTCTACACTTGGCAAATGTAAATCTTAGGCTATTGGGAGAATTGACTAGTTCCCTATATCTTTGATTGTGAGGTGTCACAATACTTAGGAGTGAGGGAGGGGTTTACTGAGCTGACAAATGATAAACACTGCCCATATATATTATAATCCATGAGAAGAGGAAGTAGAATCTCTATTAAAAATGCTATCATATTGTTTTTTTGATATTTTAGGTTATTATATCAGCAATTGTTTTTATTAAAATGCTAAATTCCATATTGCTGACATCACTGTGTGTTATAAGGCTGTTGTGCATTTTATTTATTTATTTTTATGTTTATATAATGAAAGACTGTTTAACTGGTTCTTTGTGACAATTATAGATCAATAACACACTATTAAACTCACTATAGATCTGTGTTACACGCTTATGAACAAAGGAACAAGTTGTTTTATAGTGTTACAAGAATGATGAAAAGGAAATTAATAGTGGATCATCATATTCACACTTATCTTTTCCATGCTCCTGTTCACCATGATTTTCAGAAATTTCCTAAGCTGAGTGCTATGGGTGAACGTCCATTATAATGGGGATAATTTCCACTTTCACAGGAGTACCATATGAAGTGCCATATGGAATGCCATTTGGAAGATTGAATGGAGTGTCATCTGGACTACCAGATGAAGCGCCATATGGAGGATCGGATGAGGTATGTATACATTGTAAATGACCATGATTGCATGCATAAATAATCGTTCACCTGTGTAATGGTAAGTTCGATGGATTGAATGGTATATTGTTCAAAATTCATGTTAATAATTGAATTAAAATATTTTAGTGCATTTTTATGATCAAATGTCCATGTCAAAGACTTGGACATTGATCTAATTATCGCACGATTTTTTTTACCTCCAAAGTACAAACCATTCAAATTCAAACTCACGAAAAACACTCTGGATTCCCCTGCAGCCTCATCGGGTAAGAAAATAAAAAATCCTGTTGATAATTCTCCATTACCTTCAACACCTGTTGATCCTCAACCTAAGAAGCTACAAGATGCATTTCAACAAGACTTTCCTTCAGTCCCTACAAATAGAAGAGGAGCCAATCGATTCAAAGGGGAATCTTTTCGAAGAAGTACTTGAAGTAGAAGTGGAAAACCCAATATAAAACCTCCAAGCACTTTAGATCCTATCCAATTATCTTCTGATCATGAAAGCCCCCATAAAAGACTCAGAGAAGTTTCTGCAAAATAGATTGAGCCCGATAAAGAAGTTAAATCTGAACCTATTCTCTCTCACAAGAACTCTATTATTCCTTCCTCCCAGATGCCTGCATCATCTTCCAAAGATGATATACCTTCTACATCCATTAATGGATCCAAGCCCTCTTATTTTGAACTATTTGATCATACCCCAATTATTGAGAAATTGCAACAAGAAAATGCTCAGTTGCTTCAACAATTGGAAGAGAAAAAAACTATGGATAGGCATCTACATCATGACAATGCAGTATTGCAAGAAAAGGTGAATTCTCTCCAGTGATTGGTTGATCAAATGACCACCACCAATCGCAGCCTCCGGATGGAATTGAAGCATCATAAAAGGCCCAAGACAAAATCCCCAGGACAAGAGGGAGAATATTATAAAGCCAATCCACCCCCTCCACGAGTCTAGTTATGTCGGTGATTCATTTTTGTTTGCAGAGGGACCTACAAATCCTTAGACATGGGGGTAATGTTGGGTTCATGTTTTGATTATTTTATTGTGATGATCAAATCCTTTTTGCATCGATATTACATATGATATGCTTCATATTAGCCATTTTGAAGGATTCTCAAAGGTTTATATGTCAATTCACCATGAATTCGCATTAGGTATGTATAATTGGTGTTTTTGTAATGGTTTTGTGATCAATTCAATTTAGTTCGATGTTTATAAATATCTAATGCATGGTTTTCTTGCAACAGGGAAAAATTGCGGTCCGATCCTCCATCTGGTACGTCATGCGACACTTAATCTGGCACGTGATCCAACAAATGATCCAACACTCAGAGCACATTGGAGCTGGCGGTTGGTACATTGGCGGCCTTTGGTGGATGAATCATTGATTTGGGTTTTGTGCCCCCTTGTGGCCTCCAGCTACAGAGCTCAACACACCTCATATTGGGCAGTTACAATGATCGTTGAGTGGCTCACAAAATTACTAGAAGATGTTGCTGGTAGAACTCATTTAATGTCTTTGTTGTTTTTAGAGGAGGTCGACCCTTCCAGTGGTCGACCTATCAAGATGTAATCATCTATAAATACTGCTACATGTGGCCTGAATGAGGAGAGACAAATTTTATTGTTTGATACAAACATTATCACCGATTTTGTTCTATACTTTGTTTTTATGATTAATGACAATATTGCGTTGATTTAGCATCTGTGTTTTCTTGTGCAGTGTTGCCACGACCTGCTGGGGGGGCCACCGGTGGTCTGGGTGATTGTTTATGCCAATACATGTTTTCATTTGCATAGTTTCCTTTCATACTTCTTCGATTTCAAAATTGGTTATTTACTGTGTATATTTCTTAATTTTAAATTGCTTGTTGTGTGTATCTTTTAATTTCAGATCGTTGTCTAATTCATCTCCATGTACATATTCTTTCATTTGCATATTACTTTCTAAATTGCATTTATATCACAGAGGAATGTCCATGGTTTTGTGTTAATGATGAAATTCCTAACAATTTGTTTCCAGGTTGTAGAAGATGTCTAATTGCACTGTCATGTCTTTTTCTCCTTAGCTGTAAATTACTCTGCAGAGTACTAACTTAGATAGTGTTTGTTTATCAAATTGCAATTCCAAATATTCTCTGTATGCTTGTTTCATTTGCTAATTTTTCTTTTAGCATCAGTATGATATAATATGAGTGGATTTTGAATTATGATTTCCAGTAGCATCTTTATTGATTTTGAGTATGATCTTCAATGGTAGCTTAGGTTATGATTTTTAATGAAATCCCAACTATGAATTTGAATTATGATTTCTTGTTAGCACTAGCCATGAGTTTATAGGTTTGTATAGAGTATTTTCATTGTTATGAATTTGAATTAGGTTTTCTAATTAGTGCTAGTTATGAGTTTGTAGATTTGCTTGAATTAGTTTTGAGTTTGTAGATTTCTATACGAAGTATTTTCAATGTTATTTTAGTTACGAATTTGAATTAGAATTTCTAATTCATGTTAGTTATGGGTTTGTGGATTTGCTTGAATTAATGTTTATTCTTTGTAGGATAGAAATAGTTGTGAGTTTCTTTAAGAATAGAGTTCACTTGTCAAAGATATTTTTGATAGAGTAATTGCTTACTTGCTTGTTCATTTAGAGATAGATAGATTAGTTTCTTACTTGATTATTTACTTGTTCACTCATAGATAGATAGATCAAATAATCCAGAAATAACTTTCTTGTTGTTTGCTTATTTAAAAAGAGATTGAATAGATGACTTTGAAATAGATTTCTTGTTATTTGCTTATTTAGAGATAATTCATAGTCCTAGATTGTTTAAGGTTACTTAGGTCATATAGAGTTCATAATTCTAGAATTGCTTAAAGTTCTTCATTATTTGAGTTTATTGGAATTATATTAGGCGAGGCTAGGCTAGATTAGAGCTCTAGACCTGCATATACAATGCTGACACCTCGAAGCCTACGAGCCTCGTGTTGACAATTTAATGTTGAAATAGATAGCATATATTTCAATCGACATCAAGCTGATCTACATTATAAAGTTCAATTTTCACTTATTTTCAAAGTCCTTTTGTATGGTTTTCATCGGGGATATCTACATTAGACTTTGGTCCATGATCTCACATGGACTTTGTAAAGAGAAAGACACTTTTGATTTCTTGGAATGAAATAACATAGATTGCTATTTTGTCTCATTTGTGTGTATCTTTGGCTTGGTTACTTTTGCTTTTTGATCTCCACATTTACTTTCTGTAATCTATATATTTTCATAAAATTATGTAAAAATTTCATATTTTGCAACAATCTTTTCATTTAAAAAATCAACCTAAACCCTTGTAATTAATACTTGTGGATTGAGAAATATTTCTTGAGGCTATAAAACATAGGGTGGTATTCCCAGCTATCTTGTCTTAGCTAGACAAGATTCGAATATGCTTGAGTAAGATAATTCATATATTTTCCTCAACAGTATGGTCTGAAATTTGCGCCCTTCTTATGAGTTATTGGCTGAAATTTTAGGCGCACTTTCTCTCGGAGGCTAAAATTTGCAACTTGGATCATTTCTTGGTGAAGTTACATTCTAGGGTTTTATGGCTTGATTTTTCTTGGTGAAGTAAGTAAATCTGCAATTCTTCTTTTATTTGAATGGCTTATGGTAAATTTGTTTATTCATGTTAAAGATTATGAAATTGTTTGCTTGACAAACCCTAGGAGTAAAGAACTTAACTTGGTACTTCTTTACTCTTCATTTGCTAGACTTTGCTAATGAGACCTTGACCTAGGTGAACCTTTAGAGCCCTAAAATATTATCACTTTAGTGGTTATTACCTAGTCAATTGTTGCTTCTAATATCTTTTTAATAGTTAAAGGGAGGAAGGTTTTCTAGAGCCTAAAATTGATTACACTCTAGCAAATTCATCTTTAGGGTTTGGATGTTTGAGTCCTTGAAGACCCAAAACCTCTTCCATCCATCTTTTCTCCTTAGGAAATTACAATCATTGTGTCAGTTTTTCCAAGAGAAAACTATCATCTATAGACTCCATTACCCTATAAAGGCACTAGTCTACTCACTATAGTGATTGATTGATCAAAACAGCTCTCAAACTATCTTCCTTGAAACATTTACTAACTTCTACTAACCTTAAACTAGAATAATTCATTGAATAACTTGCTGATGTTGCAAAATATTTCTACAACCATCTAACAATGAAAAATTTATCTAAAAAGTGACATTAAACGCTGATTAGACATTGCTAATTTTTCTTCTGACAAGTAGTTATCATTTTGCCAATTTAAAGTTATATTTCCTTGTCTTTTTCAAGCAAATTCAAGGCATAATTATTGTGGTTGTTACAAAATACTTATTGTTGTTGTAAATAATTACTTTGTTGCAATTTTATATTAGCTTACTTCTTTTTTAAAGGTTCATGGTCTTATGAAGCACTAACATCATTCGGTACTTGGAAGTTGCCACTTTTTCTATTTGTTGTCTTGTTCTGGGAAGGTACACCTCATTTACCTTTTTGCTTCATTTCTATAATAGACAAAGAACATTTAACTTGAGTGACTTGTGAGAGGGGGGGACTTTCTTGTAGCTTTCTTGGACATCTCCCCTAGGGTATAGTGACATACTCCTAAATAGAAAAGGGGTTTCCTATTAAGGTGACAGTGATAGGTCAGTCCATGTTACACCAATGTTGCATCCAATTGCCTTGGGATTTGGGAAAGTATAGATTGTGTGATAACAATCATCAAAATCAAAATGTATTACAATGTACATAGATACTGAGTTAGAGTCACTAATACTATAGGTGGGATTGCCAATGGAAAATATAAAATATCCATATGGTAGATACTGTTGAAGTTTGAGTAGCTTCAGGAGATATTCTTACTGTATTTAATTGTATTAGACCAAGTCAAAACCCTAAAAAAATAATATTATGTTGTATTTGTAAAGTTGACCCTATTATGCCTTTGTAGAAGTAAAATGCAAATTATAAATTGACATTTTTACTAGTCGACCCTGACCTAATTTTAGGGTGGCTCAACTTGTATTTATAAGAGGCTAGGCGCCTCATTTGAAGAACACACACAACACAAGTTCTCTCTCTTAAGGAAAAGTGTGTAAGTATGAGGAGGAGACACAACTACAGAGTAAGGGTGTTTTGGTGAAGGGTTTTGGTTATCTCTTGGAGGCCTATCTTGGTCTAGTGGTGCGCTACCCTATTCTGGTTAGGGTTTCTGGTCTATCTTTTGGTTATCTTTTGTTTTGTGACATCTCTCTTGGAGAGAGACATTGTACTTGTTTAAAAATATATTTAAAGAATCTTTTCTGGGTTTTCTCCCCCAAGTGGGTTTCCAAAGATAAATCTTATGTATATTGTGGATGTCTTTCTTTCAGTGATCTTGATGCATGAAGTTATTGCTCTAATTGTAAAAAGTTAAAGAACACTGAAAACACTTAACATATTAAGTGAAATTTTAACATGGTATCAGAGCTCGCCTGAAAGAATCCATTTTCATAGTTTAGAGGAACTTGCTGGGGAAAAAAAGATCATAGGAAGACTCTCCTAGCCCTAACCCTAGCGCATCTTTTCCCTGGACCAGTTTTTCAGTTTTCAGAGTTTCTGAAAATTAGGATTTTTGCACAAAACCATAGGTGATGATGTCACCCTCTTCCCGAAGGACGTTGGTAAAAGTAAAGCCAAAAATTGATTTTCCTAAGGATGGTGCACCTTTCCCTCAGATCATAATTCCAAAATTCACAATTTGAAAAGTTAGGGTTTCCTCATAATCCCTAGATCAAGACATCAAGGAAGATGAAGAATAAATTTGGAGCAATTCACTTTGGCATATCACACCCTTTGGTAAGTTCAAAATATTTCTTTGAAAAGTTTCTATTTTCTTATTATATTTCCATCTCAGGGGAAGATGACTCCCAACATGTTTGATGAGAAGCTTGAGGGTGTTGATAGCTTTCGAGGATGGAAGTATAGAGTGATTCTCATTTTAGAAGAGAATGAACTCAAAGATTTCGTCAAAGAAGAAGTTCCAGAACCAGAGGAAGATTTGGCCAAGGAAAAGTACAAGAAGAGTCTGGTCAAGGCAAAGAGAATAATTGTTGATTCTATCAACGATCATCCGATCCCTCATGTCTCATCATTAACAACTCCCAAGAAAATGTTTGATGCTCTATCCCGATTATATGAGGGAAATAATATCAGCTAGAAGATGACGTTGAGGACACAAATCAAGAGTGTGAAGGTGCAGAGTTCAGAAACCATTCAATCCTACTTCACAAGAGTGTCTTAAATTAGGGAACAACTTGAAGCAATTTGAGGCACAATCGAAGAATCTGAATTGGTAATGACTACATTGAATTGTCTCCCAAGGTATTGGGAATGATTCATTCAGGGAATATTTTCAAGAAGAAAGCTAACAAAGTTTAGCAAACTATGGGAGGATTTCTCTCAAGAAGAAGCTAGATTGGCAGCAAGAGAAGAGAAACTAGGCGATTATGAAAATCAATCTCTAGTAGCACATGCAAGAAAAGGAAAGAGAAAGAAAGAGGTTCACTCACAAAAGAAGTCTCAAGGGTCACATAAGACATATATGTGTCAAAAGGATTACTCAAATCACAGATTCTATATTTTCCAAAAGATGGGACACATTGCAATAAATTGTCCCAACTCAAAAGATCAGGTCAGAAAATGAAAGTATAAAAGACATCATGCTCATGCTGCAGAAGACGATGAAATTGATTAGAAGAGAATCAAAGAAGATGATTCAAATGAAGAATATATTTTGATATCAGTTGTTACAGGAAAAATTACTCATGGAAGTGACACATGGCTTATTGATAGTGGTTCTTCTATGCACATGACATGTTACAAGGATTATTTCTCATAATTAGTTCAAAAGGATTCACCTCACAAGGTGAAGCTCGGTGATGACTATCAATATCCAATTAAAGGAGTAGGACAAGCTTCTTACAGATTAGATTCCGGAAAGCCTATGAAGATGAAGGATGTTTTGTATGTACCTAGTTTGAATACAAATCTCCTTTCTATCTCAGCTTTGGATGAGAAAGGATTCAGAGTTGCTTTCATTGATGGTGAAGTTCTCATGTGGCAAAGAGGAAAGTCTATTGATGATACTGTGGTGATTGGTGTTCAAGAAGGAGGTATATACAAATTGAAGGGACATTCAAACTCAACATTAGTACACAAGATAATTACTCCAAGTGAGCTATGGCATAGAATATTTTCTCACATACATTACAAAGCACTACCGATCATGAGCAAGATGGTGATAGGTTTTCCATAAATCCAAGTGAATCATGAAGGCATATGCAAGGGATGCACACAAGGAAAGTACGTGAAGAAACCATTTCCAAGCAGTGATAACAAAGCCAAGGGAGCCTTGGACATCATACATTCAAACGTGTGTGGGCCAATGTCAACCACTTCACTTAGCAGGTATGCATATTATATTTCATTCATTGATGATTTCTCATGTAAAACTTGGATTTATTTTTTGAAAGCTAAAAGTGAACTATTCAACAAGTTAAAAGAATTCAAGGTACTTGTTGAAAACCTTTTTGAAAAGAGGATAAATATTTTGAGATCAGATAATGGAGGAGAATTCACATCAGATGAATTCAAGGCCTTCTGCAAAGAAGTTGGGATTAAGAGGGAGCTCTCTACTCCCTACAACCCTCAATAGAATGGTGTGGCAGAAAGAAATAATCGAACAATCATGGAAGCAGTGAAGGTCATGATTCATGATCAAGATTTACCAATGCATTTGTGGGTAGAAGCAGCCAAGACCACAGTATATGTGCAGAACAAAAGTCCCCGCCGTGTACTTGGGAACAATACACTAGAAGAAGTGTTTACATGAGAAAAGCCAGAGGTCAACCACTTGAGGACATTTGGCTGTCCAGTATATATGCATGTCCCCAAGGACAAGAGATCGAAGTTGGACCCTTCAGGAAAGAAGGGTATATTTTTTGGATATAGTGAGATATCGAAGGCATACCGAGTCTACATACTTGGTCACCGACAAATTGAGGCTAGCAGACATGTCACCTTCAATGAGGATGTAGATTTTAGTATATCGAGACAAAATCATTCAGATAAGGTCAATGATGAGGAACCTGTAGCTCCCAATGTTGCATATACAGATGCAGGCGATGATGTTTTACTAGAATATCATGATATGGAATAACCACAAAGACCTGCAGATTCATCCCGAGAGGTGAATACTAAGAAGAGAAGACCGGCTTCGGCTCAAGAAATTATTCAGGATGCAGAGAAGTATGGTGCTCCAGATGGATCTTTTGGGGAAAGCAAGAGACCACGACCATACTCTAGTTACGTGGCATTGCCAAGTGACATTATTTATGCTGATTCTACCAGTTATGAAGAGGTTGTAGAAAATAAAGAATGGAAGGATGCCATGATTGAGGAGTACCAGTCCATTATAAAGAATGATGTTTGGGATGTAGTTCCAAGACCGAAAGAGAAGACAATGGTAAGTTCCAAGTGAATTTACAAGACAAAGCATTCAATAGATGGCAGTGTCGAGAAGTACAAGGAAAGGTTCGTGGCGCATGGTTTCTCCCATGAAGAAGGAATAGATTATGAGGAGACATTTTCTCCTATGGAGAGATACACTTTGATTAGAGCTATAGTTGTGATAGTTGCAGTAATGAAGTGGAAGATACACCAGATGGACGTGAAGAGATATTTTATAAATGGTGTAATAGAAGAGGAAGTGTATGTGGAGAAACCACAAGGTTTCAAGACACATGATAGTCAGACACGTGTGCAGATTGAAGAAATCCTTGTATGGATTAAAGTAAGCACCCAGGGCATGGTACGGTAGAATTGATAGTTTCTTGATGAGCTTGGGATTTACTAAGAGCAGAACAGATTCCGACCTTTACTACAAGGTTGTACATGGTTGACCAATTATATTACTATTATATGTGGATGACCTGTTTTTAACAGGAGACGAGAAGCTCATGACTAAAAGTAAGAGGAATCTTGCTACAAAATTCGAGATGAAAGACCTGGGTATGATGCATTATTTCTTAGGTCTAGAGGTATGGCAGAGACCGAGTGAGATTTTCCTTAACCAAGGAAAATATACTGTAGATATTTTGAAGAGATTCAGAATGATGGATTGTAAATCCATGCCTACACTGATGGTGACAAATCTGAAGTTATTGAGTGATACATCTTCAGAGACAGTGGATGCCACCATGCATAGAGAAATGATTGGTTCATTAATGTACTTAATGAACATAAGGCCATATATATGTTTCACGGTGAACACATTGAGTCTGTATATGGTTGAGCCAAGAGGTGTTCACTTGATTGCAACAAAACATGTGATGAGGTACCTAAAAGGTACAATTGACTATGGAATCAGATATGTTTTTGATCATGAGATAAGCCTGGAAGGATTTACTGATTCATATTAGGCCGGTAGTGTTAGAGACTGGAAGCGTACATCTGAATGTTGTTTCAGTTTGGGATCAAATATGATCTCATGGTTTAGTAGGAATCAATGGTGCTTAGTACAGTTGAGGTAGAGTATATAGAAGCGTGTTCAGTTAGTAGGGAAGCAATGTGGCTTTGGAAGTTCTTTGCAGGATTGTTTGATCTTGAGTTAGAGGCGACTTATATCTGGTATGAAAACCAAAGTTGTGTGAAGTTGTCAAAGAACCTAGCGTTTCATGACAAGTCCAAGCATATCAAGATCAGGTACCATTATATCATAGATATGGTGTAGAAGGGAGAAGTGAAGCTCCAGTATGTCACTACATATGAGCATATAGCAGATGTGTTGACCAAGCCTCTTTCGAGAGTGAATTTTGTGTACTTCAGGGACAAGATTGGTGTGGTCTAGAAGGAATTCCCTAGTAAGAGGGAGTTATGAGTTATAGATGTGATTCCAGGGATACAACATCAGATTGTGGCACTAGTCAGTATGACCTTGCACAAGGTCAACAGATGTTGAACCTTCGGGGCTGACAAGTTTCCCAAATTTTCAAGCTAGAGGGCCAACCTGTGTGGTTGGAGGTGTTTCCTAGCCTTGGGATAGATGGGTAGTGTGTGCACACTACACCTAATCCTTGTGACTAGATGCCTGGTCACTATGGACTGGTTTCCTAGTGTGCCAACTAGAGGATACTAGTTATGTATGAACTAGATGCCAGATTATGTGTGAGTTGGCGAGTTACTAGTTCTGTATGAATTAGATGTCAGATTCTGTGTGAGATAGCGAGTTAAAGACACATGATGACATAAACCCCAGAATGATTATGAGACCTTGGATGCATGACATGGTTACAAAACTTCTTCAATATGGATTTGTGGAAAGTCAACAAGTCAATGGTCAAGTGTACAGAAGTGCAGAAGCAGTCATGACGATCATGCCAGAAGAATACCTTCCTTGCTAATAGGGAGTGTTGAAGTTTGAGTAGCTTTGAAATATATTCTTATTGTATTTAATTGTATTAGACCAAGTCAAAACCCTAGAAGAATAATATTATGTTGTATTTGTAAAGTCGGTGCTATTGTGCCTTTGTAGAAATAAAATGCAAATTATAAAGTGACATTTGTACAAGTAGGCCTTGAACTAATTTTAGGGTGGCTCAACTTGTATTTATAAGAGGATAGGCACCTAATTTGAAGAACACACACAATACAAGTTCTATTTCTCAAGGAAAAGTGCGCAAGTCTGAGGAGGAGATACGACTAGGAGGAATGACATTCTTCTAAGATGTAGGTCCAGATTAGAAGAATGATTCTTCTATCCCATTGTAAAGCTTCCAGTGTTTATTGGGACAACTATTCTTCTAGGACGTATGTCCGGATTAGAAGAATGGTCCTCGTATCACTCTGTTGAGTGAGTAATTTTTTCAGCATCATGCCCAATTACTCAGATGGAGTATGGCCTCGAGAGATGATGTAGTTGATGCTATCTGATGATACTGATAGTGGTGATGGTGCTCATGATGTGATCATGAGATAGCATGTGTGGCTATGTTGTTGCTACCGATTGAATGGTTTGTTTGTGCTCAAGACCATTGCCTTTAATATTGTTGAATTATTGTAACTTCGAAGAATATTCTAATTATATTTGAGTCATTATCTTATAGATCAAATCCCCTTTTGCGGATTGATCATGTCGGTTCTTGTATAAGATCAAATCCCCTTTTGTGAATTGGTCAAAACCATATTTATATGGTGGTATTTGTAAATTTAGCCCCTAGTGTTTATAAAGTGGTTTTAACCACTTCTAGAAGAATTCATCCCTACGATGTGAAGAGACATAACCCTAGCGCCTCCTCAACTAGTATTTATATCTGAGGATCATGCCTCAGTTACACACTCTCTCATCTAGCGTGCATATCTTGAGGGAAATTGCAGTTGCAGGAGGAAGGAGAAGAGAGGCACATGCTCAGTCTTGGTTTATTCTTGTTGTTTTGGTCTTATTCTTGGAATTGTATAGGAAATCTATTATTGAGGAAGTTTTTGTTGGATTTTCAGCCCCATGAGGGTTTCCCAAGATAAAATGCTACGCACCTTGTGATTGTGTTTCTTTCAGTGATCCTCTTTATGTTGTTGTTTTGGAAATGCTTTTAATGCTCATGTAATTTGGAAATAATATAATAACATAACTAAAACTTAACATGGTATCAAATCTTGACTGAATAGAGCACCTTTCACTAGGTATAAAAAACATCATTGTTGTCGTACAAGGAAATTAGGGATTTTTACTAAAGAGGAATTTTTGACCAAAAACTATCTTGGGAAGTGCATATTGCCCTAGCACATCTTTTAGCAGCTTGAGTGAAATTTTTCATTGGCCAGATTCTTTGAAAAGTCAAACCCTAGTTTTGGCGAGTACCAGAAAACCATAAAACTAGGAAACTAGAACCAGTACCAGAAGTACAAGTCAAGATTTGCACAGGTCAAGTTTCAAGGGGTAAAACTTAGAATTTTCTGAAACAGTCAACTCCAACCAACTTGCCTCAGCCCAACACATCTCCTGGTAAGTTTAGATTCATTTTATGATTACTTTCATTTACTGGTCATTTTCCTAGCTCCAGGTCAAGATGTTTGCAAGCACCAAGATTGTCTACAAGTTAGAAGGTGTGGAAAATTTTTGTTCCTGGAAGTACAAAATTGGACCTATTCTTGAAGAGAATGACCTTGAAAAATTCATAAAATAAAATGTACCAAGACCCGAAGAAGATGAATCCAAAGAGAAGTATAAGAAGGATATGATTAGGGATAAAAGAATAATTACAGATTCCATTAAAGACCACTTGATCCCTCAAGTGTCTTCTAAGAATACTCCAAAAGATATGTTTGATGCCCTAACCATAATGTATGAAGGAAAGAACATCAACCAAAAGATGAACTTGAGAACCCAACTCAAGAATACAAATATGCAGAAAGGAGAAACAATTCAAGACTATTTCTCTAGGGTTTGTCAATTCAAGGAATAGTTAGAGGAAATTGGAGACAACTTAGATGAATATGAACTTATAATGACAAATCTTAATGGTCTCACAATACCTTGGGATGCATTCATCCAAACTATTTTTGTAAGAAAAGAGAAACTTCAATTTGACAGTTTATGGGAAGAATGTGTTCAAGAAGAAGAAAGAGTAGCCAACATAGAAGTTGTCCTATTAATAGATGAATATCAAGCCCTAGGTGATCATGCTAAAGAAGGAAATAAAAAATCTCATTTTCAAAAGGAGAACCACTTTCATAAATAATCTCACGCTCCAAAGAGATTTCAGAAATATCATAAGGGTCAAAGAAAGGGAAAAGATTTCTCCTCTTATCAATGTTATCATTGTGATAATATGTGATAGATTGATAAGAATTATCCTTCTAGAAGGGAAGAATACAAGAAGAGAAATAACAAAAGACATCATGCCCATGCAACTGAAGATAATGAGCCACCCAAGAAGTTGACTAAAGAAGAGATTGAAGATTATGTTTTTTTTTCAGCCTTCCCAGGATCTGTGACACATGGAGAGGATACTTGTCTCATAGATAGCGGTGCCTCTAACAACATGACAATACACAAATACATTCTTTCTAGCCTTATAGAAAAGTACCACCCTAGAAAGTTTCACTTGGAGATGATTATCAGTACCCTATCAAAGGAATGAGAGAACCCACCTACAAACTTTATTCAGGAACTCCGATGAGAATGAAGGATGTACTTTATGTACCAGGTTTGACAAATAAATTACTTTCTATCTCAACTTTAGATAAGAAAGGGTTTAGGGTTTCATTCATAGATGGTGAAGTTATTATGTGGCCTAAAATAAAAACTATAGAAGATGCAGTTGTTATTGGAACAGAAGAAGGTGGGTTGTACACATTAAAATGTCACTCAGATGTAGACTTGACTCACTCTACTGAAAGTCCTTGTAAAATTTGGCATAGAATACTATCTCACATCAAATACAAAGCCTTACCATATGTAAGCAAAGTAGTTACAGGTTTATCGGAATTAAATGTTGATCATGAAGGTGTATGCAAGGGACGTGATCAAGAAAAGAACATAAATAATCCTTTTCCAAAGAGAGACAGTAAAGCAGAAGGAATCTTGGAACTTATCCACTCAGATGTATGCGGTCCAATTCCATCAACCTATCTAAGAGGGTATGTATACTATGTATCATTTATTGATGATTAATCTCATAAGACTTGGGTTTAATTCTTGAAATTAAAAGCTGAAGTACTTGGAAAGTTCATGGAATTCAAAGACTTGGTAGAAAACCTCTTCGAAAGGAAAATCAAGATACTTAGGTTAGACGATGGAGGAGAGTACACTTCAAATGAATTTGGAATATTTTTCATAGATGCCGAGATTAAGAGGGAGTTCACCACTCCCTATAATCCACAACAAAATGGTGTAGCAAAAATAAAGAATAGAACGATTATGGAAGTAGTAAAGACTATGATTCACGATCAAGATATTCCAATTCACTTATGGGATGAAGCAACAAGAACAATAGTATAAGTCCAAAATAGATTATCCCATAGTGCACTTGGATTCAAAACCCTCGAAGCAATGTTCACCAGAAAGAAGCCAGAAGTAAGCCATCTAAAAATATTTGGTTGTCCAATATTTGCACACATTCCAAAAGAAAAGAGAACTAAGTTGGATCCTTTAGGAAATAAGGGAATATTTGTTGGATACTGTGAGGTCTCTAAGGCCTTCATAATTTACATACCAGGTTACCGTCATATTGATATCAGTAGAGATGTAACCTTTGATGAAGATGCAACACTCAAAAGATCAAGGAAATGCTAGCTTGAAGAAGTATATGAAGAAGAACCTGTAGCTCCCAGAGTTGAAAAACTTGTGAAGGAAGTTACAGTTACCCCTGATGATGATATTCCAGAAGATCATGACATGATATAATCTCAAGAACCTCCCCGTATGATGATCTCTCACTAGATAAATCCATCTTGGGCGAGATAACTTATTCAAGATGGAGAGAATTATGGTGCCCCAGAAGGAACCACGAGACAAAGCAAGAAACCTAAGCCATTCTTCAGCTATATGGCCTTGATGTATGATCTCATAGAAAAGGAACATACTTGCTTTGAATAATTCATTCAGAAGAAAGAGTGGATGGACTCCATGACAAAAGAATATTGATCCATTATAAAGAATGATGTATGGGAAGTAGTTCCCAGACCAAAGAACAAAGATGTGGTATCTTCCAATTGGATATACAAAATAAAACATGAAATAGACAAAAGTATTGAAAAAAACAAGGCAATATTTGTGGCTCATGGTTTTTCTCAAAAGGAAGGTATTGACTATGAAGAAACATTTGCTTCTAAACCCAGATACACTTTTATAAGAACCGTCATAGCTCTTGCAACTAAAATGAAGTGGAAGTTACACTAGATGGATGTGAAAACAACTTTCTTAAATGGTGTTATTGAAGAAGAAGTGTATATTGAGAAATCGTAAGGGTTTGAAGTTGAAGATTGAAAGACTCATGTCTGCAAGTTGAAGAAATATCTGTATGGGTTGAAGCAAGATCCTAGAAGTTAGTATGGAAGAACTGATAGTTTCCTGACAATCTTGGGATTTACCAAGAGTAAAGCTGATTCTAACCTTTACTTCAAGGTTGTGAATGATTCTAATCATATTTCTACTATATGTGGATGATTTATTCTTGACATGAGAAGAAAATCTCATCGCAGATTGCAAGAAGAAGCTTGCTACAGAGTTTGAGATGAAAGACCTAGGCCCGATGCATTATTTCTTAGGTCTTGAAGTTTGGTAGAGCCTAGAGAAGATCTTCCTTAACCAATGGAAGTATGCAGCTGAAATACTAAAGAGATTTGACATGTTGGAATGTAAATCCATGAACAAACCCATGGAAACGAATTTGAATCTCTTGGTTGATACTTCATCAGAGTTGGTTGATGCTACTCTATACAGACAGATTATTGGATCGTTGATGTATCTGATGAATACCAGGTCAGATATATGTTTTGATGTGAACACCTTGAGTCGATATCTAGTAGAGCCCAGACGTGTTCACCTTGTATATGCAAATCATGTGATGAGATACCTCAAGGGTACGTTGGATTATGGTCTCTATTATACTGGAGATCATGAATTCAAATTGTATGGTTATACTGATTTAGATTGGGATAGAAGTGCTTCTGATAGGAAGAATGCTTCATGATGTTGTTTCAGTTTGGGGTCAACCATGACTTCATGGCAAAGCAAGAAGCAATCCAGTATTTCTCTTAGCATGGCAGAAGCGGAGTACATTGCAGCATGCTCCACCAGTTGTGAAGCCATATGGCTTCAAACGTTGTTGACAAGCCTGTTTGATTTGGAGATGGAAGCCACCATGATTCTATGTGATAACCAGAGTTGTATAAAGATGATGAAGAAACCAATGTTCCATGATAAGTCAAAGCACATAGAGATATGGTATCACTACATTCATGATATGGTGCAGAGGGGAGCTATAAAGCTTCAATATGTTTGCACATATGAGCATGTTGCATATGTGTTGACCAAAACTCTGTCTCATGTGAAGTTTAAGTACTTCTGAGACAAGCTTGGTGTTGTCTGAAGGGACCTCCCTCGAAAGGGGGAGTAATTTTGATGATACTATGGTATCATGACCAACAATGGGTAGCTCCGTTAGGATTTTATATCCTAGGGGATTGATCATCCCTAGATAGATCCCAAAGGTCCAGTAAGGATGATCTGTAAGAGTACCTATGCATGTATATGCCAGTTGTGGTCAATAGTGGTAGCTCTGTTAGTATTTTATATCCTAGGGAATATTATGGTTCCTGGGCAGATCCTGAAGGTCCGGTAAGGATGGTCTATCAGAGTACCACGTGGTAGCTTGCTAGGATTTTATATCGTAGGGAATATTATGATTCCTGGGAAGATCACAAAGGTCTGGTAAGGATGGTTTGTTAGAGTACCAAAAATGTTGTTGTTGATACACCTGCCTCATTATATTTCCATATATTGATGATGTTGTTGTTTCAGCCTTGTTCTATTGATGATGTTGTATCGGATTCATTTTGTTGGTGATGTTGTTGTTCTAGCTTCATGCTATTGATGTTGATGTTTTAGCTTCATGCTGATGTTGATGATGATGATGTTCGAGATGCTGATGATGATGTTTCTCTCTCTTTCTCTTGATGATGTTGTGTTGGGTCATGTCAGTAGAATACCCTTCTCGTTAAGGGGGAGTGTTGAATTGTTGTAACTTCAAAGACTATTCTAATTATATTTGAGTTATTATATTATAGATCAAATCCCCTTTCGTGGATTGATCATGTCAGGTCTTTTAAAAGACCAAATCCCCTTTTGTGGATTGGCCAAAACCATATTTATATGGTGGTATTTGTAAAGTCCGCCCTTAGTGTTTATAAAGTGGTTTTAACTACTTCTAGAAGAAGTCCTCCCTACGATGTGAAGAGACATAACCCTAGTGCCTCCTCAACTAATATTTATATGTGAGGATGGTGCCTCACTTACACACTCTCTCACACTGACTCATATAGTGTGCATATCTTGAAGGCAGTTGCAGTTGCAGGAGGAAGGAGAAGAGAGGCGCATGCTCAGCCTCAGTTTATTATTGGTGTTTTGGTCTTAGTCTTGGCATTGTATTGGCAATATATTATTGAGGAAGTTTTTGCTGGGTTTTCTCCTCCATGAGGGTTTCCAAAAATAAAATGTTGCGTACCTTATGATTGTGCTTCTTCCAGTGATCCTATTTATGTTGTTGTTTTGGAAATGCATTGAATGCTCATGTAATTTGGAAATAATCTAATAACATCACTAAAAATTAACAAATACCTCCCTAGCTAGGAGGGAGTGTTCATATTATGGTAGCTGGGGGAGGTATTAACCTCTACGTGTAACCTTTGATGAGACTATAATATTTCGGAAAGCAAGAGAAACCTTAAAACATTGGATAATAACCATAGAAGATAAGTCGGCTCAAGAGAATAATTAATATTGAGTTATTAGCCTCTAGGAAGAGAATTTGGCCCATTTAGGTGAGTTGGAGCAGTATAAATAGAGGGCACTAGAGCTCATTTGGACACACTCACTCTCAAAATTTCATAAGGACAAGTGGTGCGCATGATTGGACGAGAGCTACAACTACTACAGTGGTGACTTGGTCTTTGATTATGGTTGGAATTTCTGCTTGCTTATGGTTTGGACTTTCTGCTTGGTATGCTAGCTCTGGAGAGAGGCATGCTACCTTGGTTGGATATTGGTTCTAGGGTTTGCTTCCATAATTACTATGCATGTCAAGGTTAAGGTGCTTGGGGGTGGAATTTGTGCCTATGATTGGGTGACAATATTGAGATATTGTCTATGATGAAATGAGCACACCTATTATTCTAACAATGCTTAATTATGTAAAACAACAAATATAAGTCAAGCACGTAATGGTCAAGAACAAAAATAGATATATAATAAATTGTGAAATGAAACTCATGAATATGGGTGGTATTATAACCCTATATTTCATAGGATCACCCGGTGATTAGAATTTCTTCCTCTAGTCATATTTTGTTGTAAATAATATTTTATTCTGCAAATGATTTACAAAAAGAAAAAGAAAATAAAATAAAAAAAGAAAAAGAGAAAGAAACAAAAGGATAAAAATGGAAAAATAAAAAAGGGTATAAAAATATAAAAAAGAGAAATCATAAAACCCCATGAAAAATAAATTTGGTTTCACTCATACCATATAATCCTGATCAAACCTTTTAAATTTATGTTGTTAGGTTAGTGAATAAATTTGGTCAAACAATCTAATCTTGGCCAAATTAGTTAGGATAGTGAATACATTTGGTCAAACAGTCTAATCTTGGCCACATTAGTTAGGTTAGTGAATACATTTGGTCAAACAGTCTAATCTTGGCCAAATTATTTAGGTTAGAGTAATGATTAATCCAACAGTCTAAGCTAGATTAATGTGCTAGTTGATTAGGGTAAGATTTAGATTAGAAATGTTTATTTCAATAAAAATTGCAAAGGGATTGTTAAAATATCCTTTATTCGAGTTAATTTGATGTTTTTTGCTTAGGAAATAATACCTTGGTGAAAAAATAAGAACGGGTAAGCTTAGCGCTACCCATCACAAGATTTTATCCTAAGTTCTATTGTGGATATGACTATTTGTCATGTTGCAACATTGAGAAATGCCCAGATCATCGAGCAACATCGAGAAACACCCAGATCAATGACCATCAATGCATTTCGGACCCCCCTACCTTTCTACCTTTAACTGTTGGGGGGGGGGTTCGAAAAAGAGGTTTCCCCCACGGTGGACCCACCTAATGTGTCACCCTCTCAGCATTTCAGAACCCCCCCCCCACTCAATTCCACTTAACGCCTACCCCCTTCTATAATCCTATCGAACCGCCTACCCAATACCGCCCACCTCACCCTGCCACCGTACCCCACTATCGCCTGTCACACCCCACATACTCGTTGGCCAATCAATGCCCTCCCCTTGACCCTTATTCGCCTAGTCATCGCCTCGTGCCATAACAGATACC
>JASDQU010736136.1:331489-346365 GCA_032191745.1 Picea mariana | reverse complement strand
GATCTAAGTAGCTCTTTTGAAGAGATTATTGAAGATTTCTTGAATGCATTACCATCTGCCCCCGATGAGCCTGCTATCTCATATTTAAATGAAGAAGCCATTGTGGAAGAGGATTGCTCTTTCTTCCTTCATGATATTTCCCATGATGTATTTACATTTGGGATTGAAGAGAAGGATCAGGAGACCGTTCCCATTTCACAAGATGGGGGAGTGCACAGAAAAGAGGAGGAGGAACCAGAGGAACGACTGAGTGAGCATTTCTTTTTCTATCCAGAGCCAGTCAGCGAGCAGCCACCACCCGAGATCAGTGAGCCTACGACAATTGTCCACTCACCTGTTCTTTTCAGAGATATTCAGCCACATGAGAACAACTGTGTAGCAAAGGAGGCTACCTGTCACCAATTTTCCGAAATTTGCCACTCATTCTATGATCCTGTCAATGAGTACATGGAGTGGCATTTCCCCTATGCCTTGAAGCCACCCTATTTCATCTCAACTCCAGCCTATAAGGAGGAGTTGAAGAATGTAACCGTTCTGCTGTCACGGTTACACCATCTGCTGATGATCATTGACAGAAGGAAGGAGCTTCTATCCAGGAAGCTGCNTATAAATAAGCTCCTTTGAGCATGTATCTTTATTTTGTTGCTTTTATTTTTCGGCTTGTATTTTCAGCAGTGGGATGTTTTGAGCCTGACTCCATATCCCAATAGCAAGGCACTGAAACTGCAAAGTGAGTCCTTAGAGCATCACAGGGACAACTATATCCCCCATGGAGCCTAATGTTAGCAACATTACTTGTCTTTGGCATCGAGATATCCAGGTCTACAGGTTGCACGAGGAGCACCCAAGCGCGATGCATAGAAGAAGTCCTTTTCGGACTTAAAATCAAGCGAGCGGGCAAAATTATGGTGTCAATGGTCCGGATCCATCCATATGAGAAGATCAACGGTCGGCAGGAAATCATTGGTGGCAGAGTTGCGCCAAGATTAGGCGCGATGGATAGCGCCTATACTGCATGCAGGAAAGATAGAAACCATCCATCCAAAAGATGCGTGGTGTGAGATCTAGTCGTGTCGGTGATTCGACATTTGGGAGTTCAAGGGGTGAGGATTCTATGTTGTTCTACATCTTGAAACCCCTAACCCCGAAAGCACCGAAAGCTCCCAAAGTCAGGCCCGCAGTATCACGAAGCAACCTTAGTTGTTCATCCACAGGAGACACTTGGCGCGCGATTAGGTTCCTTGTCGTTTCGCCCCTCGCGATTTCAAGGCGCGAAGATCAGCTTTGTTGCATCCCAATGCGCGAGGTGCCGGGAGTGTCCAAGACCCGGGCCCACAGTATCGCCGAGTGGATTCAGGGCCGTTAGATCTCAGAGGGATGCATGGCACCAGATTGAGTCGTCTCGACGTTTCGCTCATCACGTTTTCAAAAAGAAGGGATTAGCCCCCCCCATTTGCGAACGCCGAAAGCGCCTTAGGAATAAGCACATGGTCATAGCCCATGGTTACTTGGGGAAAGAATGAAGCTGTGTAAAGAAGGCCAAAGGCGTCGAGTTCAGTACCAGAGGGGATCATTGCAATCTCCATGCACCATCTGATGCACCCTCGATCCTGGTGTTCGCTCAGAGTAAATGAAGATGAGGATGGGTGGTTGAAGCCTCCTTTCATTCATTAAGTATGAGTAATGGAAAGTCTGGCAAGTGGTCTGCTTGAAGAGGTCCTGCGTGCCGTTTGTTCCAAAGAAACCATGTCGAAGTCCTTGACTAGACAGAGAAGTCTGCACACGTTATCTCAGTGCTTAATGGATCAACTACTCTCCTTGCAGAAGCCATGCACAGTAAAGGTGGTGTCTGACAGGGATTATTCGTCCGAATTTGGCTAAAGGGACACCATACTTTGGATGACTGAACATGCCTCTGTGAGGCGAATTTTCTTGAGTATATAAACTCAGTCTTCGTATTTTGTATCTATCGATGGTTGAGCAAGGCTCCCAATTGTAAAGTTTTGATGAAGAGATGGTCGCTCTGGTTAATGTATAAGGCATTTGAGATTTCTTACTTTATGGATGTCAACTTCTTTTCCATTTCTTTGTATACTGTGTTAGAGCCACTCGGAATCGGAGGATCCAGTCGAGTTGTAGCTGTTATAGGATGATGTAGGTTGGATCACTGTAGCAGTTATGTTGTTTCTAATCGGTTCCTGTTATTTTCGTAGCGCTGAATGACTTAGAATTGGAGGATCCAATTGAGTCACTCTTCAGCTTCTTGAAGCTCCGGACCAAGAGGATCTTGGCTTCTAAGTTTTTCATCCTCAAGCTCCCGAAGGATTTTCGCCTAAGGCAGTCTTGCTCGCCCTTCTCACAAGTCTTCCCTCTGTCACCCTTTAATCCATTTACTGACAGAATTTGGATCAAGACCTCCCTTGCTGCACACATACCAGACCCGGTCCCCCGAGTCAAAGTTTTATCTTCTCGAGTCTTTACCCATTTGATCACTCCATTAAACAAATCGTGACATAAAACTAATGGGTGTTGGGCTCTTCTCCTGCAAGCAATCCAGGAGTGACTTCTGAAGCTAACACATGGTAGATCCAACAAGTGAATGTAGAATTTATTGTGAGTGTTAAGGTCCTGTTAGCGATATTTCTTGCTAGGGGGGTTAGATATCAAATGAATGGGTTAAAACCCCACTAGTCCAAAGTTTTGGGTGAGAACACGCCTGTGGTAAACAACAAGCAAGACTGGGTGGTCCAGATTTGCACACCCAGATCGACGGCGCACAGCGAATTCCGGACCCTCCTTGCCTTTCGACCTTTAAGCAAGGGGGGGGGTCCAGAATCAGGGGCGCATCTCTCCGATGGTCCAGATGAGAGCGCTCGAATCAACGGCGGTGAAGACCATTTCGGACCCCCTCCGCCTCTCTACCTTTAAGCCGAGGGGGGGGGTCCGGAATTGTGGGTGCAGCTCCCGACGGTCACGATTGAGGCGCCCAGATCAGCTACTCTCATGTAGTCCCGCTCCTCTCAGCTGTCCTGTGTTTAACCGATGTGGGTCCTCCTCCTGTCATTTCATTATTCCTTCCGCCTTTCCCCTACTACCGTGTGTCATCCACTAACCTCTCCTCGGTAGTCCTCGTGGCTTTCCTTTCTCCCACCATCCACTCATTTCCTGCCATGTGTCCCGCTCCCTTTCCACATTCATTTCTCACCCAAAGGCGAGTTCGTCCCCTCGTCTTCTCCCCATATACCTGGGTGTCCTCCACCATGATTCACCCTCCGTCACCCTTCTCTGTCATCATCTCACTTCTCACCCCTCCTTCCACGTACTCCCCTATGCCATCACTCCTACCATGCACCATGTCCTCCGTGCTGGCCATCATGTCCGCCCCTCAAGTTGTTCGGTTGTTCCAGGTGGCAGTGCGAGAAGTATTCCCTATCCCGAGATGCTGAGTTGGTCTGGCCGTTATCAATCCCAAGAAGCAGTTATTGAAGCGGTTGGTGGTGGTTAGACATCATCTCCGCCATAATGGGGACGTCCTACAATGAATTAAAAGCACGTCGATTCGCCGATGTAATTGTTAGAAGATCGATCGCGTCTGCCATAAGTTGCACGGTTATTCAAAGATTGCGGCTGCAGAGTGTCAGAAGCCATGCAGACGCAAAGCCTTCAATGCATTTTCTCGATCCTGTTGCTGTTGTTTTTTTGAGTATATGTAGGCATTTTTGCCATTTTTGTATCTATCGATGGTAGAGCTAAGCTCCCAACTGTAAATTTTCAGCAAATACTCTGGTTTCTAGGTTATGCCTCTGTGTTTGAGATTTCTTGGTTTATAACAAACAGTTCTCTTTCTTTTCCATCCTTGTTTCATCTTTTCCTGAGGATTTACAGTAGTGCAACTTTTTGCAATAAAGGATTTGTTGTGGCGTTGTCGTGCCCTCTGGTTTTGTATTCGAATGTAAAAGGATTTTGTGTTCAAATGCATTTCTTCTTCAGTCTGTTGCACACCTGATGTCTGTAATAGATCATTACGCCCTTCTTGCGTAAGTCTTCCACCTACTCACCTTTACTACGACTCACTGTTTGGAGTTTATCAAGACCTCATTCGTTCATGTATGCCCGGTCTAGTTTCTGAAGTTGAGATTGTGCTGTTTCGAGTCTTCCTCCATTTGGTCACCCTTTAAAACAAACCGTGACATTAAATCTGATGGGCTTCCGGCTCTGCTCCTGCTAGCAATCCAGGAGTGACTTCCGAACGCCAACACCTCCACAAATCAAACAAAGAGAACCTAGAGAGAAAAGAGAACAGAGAGGCCTTGATCAACAAATTAGGCCACCTTTTCAAGAACACTATGCTAATGAGGAGGAAGAAACAATCGAGGGACTTGATGACATTCACATAAATATTATGGGAATAAATGACAATGATTCCATCTTTCTTACCCAAGAAGAAAATGATCTTTTCCTCTTTTCACATGCTCAAGTAGATGAGGAAGAATCAAAACAACAAGATTTTGAAAACACAATAATGGAAGTTCATAGACATTACAACTTGAGAAGTAAAAGTTCTAATGATAATCCAACCAAGAAAGATTTTGAAATTAAGAAAACCTCAGATACACTTGCTAAGAAAGTTCCTGAAAATAAAAACTCAGAGGTCCTTACAAAAAGAACACCTGACTCTGTACCAAAGACAACTCAAACTGAGGTTGCCTCCACTAGTTAGCCCAATCCTACTACACAGAAAAATGTGGTTGAGAAATTAGATTTTCCTAGTCAAAACAAAACTCCTACTACATTCAATCTGGAAAGTGAATTGGATAAACTCAAAATACCCATTCCTCTATCAGAATTATTGAACAAGAATGCTTGCAGATCACAAGTGATCAAAGCCTTGAACATAGAACTAGGAGTGGGTACAAACACAATGAACATTGTTGATGATCAACCAGAGTTGTTGTTTAGACTTGAAGTTGAGGGAGAAGCTGATAGTGGTTATGTTCCTCCTTTTTACATCAACTAAATATTCATGATAAGACATTGCAAAATGCCATGCTATATTTGGGTGCTTCTCATAACCTTATGCCTAAGGCTGTGATGGAGAAATTAGGGCTTGATATCAATAGGCCTTACAAATATTTATACTCCTTTGATTCAAGAAAATTTAAATGCATAGGTCTGATCAAAGAGTTTTGTATTACTTTGGCACAAATCGCAGCCAAAAGCATGGTAATGGACATTGTTGTTGCAGATATACCTCCAAAGTATGGTATGTTGTTGTCTTGAGCATGGGGAGCCAAATTACAGGGCACCCTACAACTAGACATGTCCTATACCACCATCCCATTATTTGGTCAGCAAAGAAGATTGTACAGGGAGACACTGATGAAATACATGGTCAGTTGTCAAGAGAAACCACATAACTACCCCTTATACTATGTTCATTCTGATCTTGACTCTTTTATTTTATATAATGATGGTAACATGGAAAGTCAAATTGCTAAATTGGAAGATGATGTCTATAACTTGGAGGAAAGCAAAGCAACCCCTGAAGAAGGTAAAACAAAGATAATATAAACTAATTAACCAATGGAAACTCTGTGGAGTTTATATTTTGATGGAGCTGTCAATAAAGAAGGATCTGGAGCTGGAGTGTGGGTTTTCAATTCAAAAGCAAGGTATTCAGAAAGCCATTCTTACAAATTAAATTTCCAGTGTACCAACAATATAACCGAGTATGAAGCATTAATGTTAGGTCTAAAATTGTTGAAAAATATTGGTGCCAAACGAATTTCAGTAAGAGGTGATTATGAACTTATCATAAAAAAGATCAAATGTGAGTGCTGATCTAGAATCGGATCTAGGAGGCTTCCTAGGTCCAAAAAAGGCTCAAAAATAAAATTTCTCGGAATCGAATGAAACCAATTCCATTGTGACCATCTCATTGCACTGATTCCGGACATATATTTACTTTCTCAAACAGACGTTGTATGTGAGAGTTATCACACTCTGACCATTTTCCCAAAAAGGTAAGAAGTCAATAGGTCAACAAGCAAAAATGTTAATGCTGACGTCAGCATGACATCATTGTGCTGACGTAGCATTGAGACACGTGGAAGCACAACAAAATTTTGACTAGGCAGAGGGAAGATCCACTCAGATGTTGACAAGTGGCAACTTTTAGGCAAACAAAGAGGTGCCATGTGGCTCAGATGTGGGTTGCCACATGGCACCCTATCACTGGATGGAAGTTTAAAAGTTTTTTGAGGCTCATGGGATTCGAACCCATGACCTATTTCTAGGGAAAAGATTTGGGATAGGTCCAATGGCCAACGCACCAACATATTATTTTGGGATATAAAACCCACTTTATATTATATAAATGCAATGTATAAAGTGCATGGGGCAAAAGGGGTTGGGGCTAAGCCCCAGCCCATAGTTTATTTGTTACCTGTGACACAATGCATAGGGCATGAGTGCCTTAAAATTAACCACCAGAGTGCACATTTTTAGGCACCTTTCCACCATATATGTGGGGGTTGGAACCAAGGGTTTAGGCTCACCCCGAGGGTGCAATCCTATCCCCATACCACATATGACCAAAAAAATCAGAAAAGGGGCCAACGTGCAACCCTTTGGGCCAATTGGCCACCTAGACACCATATGACCTTCATTTGGAGTGCACACCCAACTCTAGGGGATATTTTTGAATTGTTGTTGTAGAAGTGGGTTTTTACCTTATAACAGTGGATTTTTATGATTTATTCAACTAATATTGGAGATTTTTGGCCATTTTGGGGGGATATTGGGCCCTTTTTGAGGTCAGATATTGGGAGGAAGTTGGGGGATGATAACCAAATTCAGATCTATATAAACCAGGCCTTCTTGAGGCCATTATAGGGGATTCAGAGCAGAGTTATGCTGAAGGAAAGCCAAGCCAAAACCATTTTTATGTAGGGAAGCTGTTGAGGAGTGCACCTTTGCGGTCCATTTCTGGGAGCTCCGATCATCCATTTTGAGTACCATTTATTCTGTTGGGTTCTAGAGATCTGGGAGAACAAGACCAGATTAGTCTTGTATCCTTTTGGCACTATTGTGATGTACCTATTGATCTTTGAACAAAAATAAAGAAGCCTCACCCACTGAGACAAAGGCCCAAAGACATAGGCAAGATTGCTGAACTCCGTTATCACATTGGTGTTATGGTTTGTTGTTGTTTATTGCTTCATTTTAGTGTTGTACATGTTTATGTGGCTGTGATAACTTTTCATATATTCTTCCTCTTTCATTAATCTTCCTAATTGGTTAAATAACACATGCTTGATAACCCAACCATAGTCGTGTAAAAGATCTTTTCAGATCAAGTGGTATCAGAGTTAGTTGACATTTGGATTTGAGTTTTGCATGTTAAATAGGGAAAAAATACAGCGTGGTGAAGGTGACCTTGTTGAAGAGAATCCATTAATTGGATTGAGAAAAATATCTTCTCACACCGAGAATATGGCATCAGAAGAGGGACTTTCTCAGGATGAGAAAGAGTTTCAAAAATCTTTCTTTTCCATGCCGAAGATGATGAAAGTTTTGTATGAAGATTACTTGGAACGTAAGAAGCCAAATCTGGGTGAATCTTCAAAGAGAAAAAGTGAAGAAGGAGAGGATCATCCTTAGATTCCTCCTTCACCTCCATCATCACCTTGTTCTTCTCCTTCTTCTTCAAGTTCAAGTTCTAAATCCAATGCAAAGAAACATGTTCATAAACATAAGATTGAAATGCCATTATTAAAACTTGATGTTAAATTTGAGTTACCCATATATGATGGTGAAGTTAATGCAGAGAGACTTGAAAATTGGGTCAGACAGATGGAGGTTTACTACAGTGTGCAACAAATTAAGGATGAGGCCACACAAATCAAGTTGGCATCATTGAGACTTGCAGACACATCACTCATCTGGTGGCAAAGCAAGTTGCAAAACAGAACGCAACAAGTGGGTAATGTATTTCCATCATGGAAAAGTTTAATTTTTGCACTTAGAAAGCAATTATATCCTTTGGGTTATAAAGAAAAAGCATTAATTGAATGGCAAGATTTAAAACTAAGAAAATGACAAACAATGCAAGAATACACTGATGGCTTTCGTAAAATGGAATTGATGTTAGATATCCCTTTACATACACAAGAAACTCTTATGAAGTATATAGGAGGTTTACTTGTACACATTAGAAATATTGTATTCATGTTTGGACCAACCAACCTTGATGAGGTTTTTGTTCAAGAGACATGTATTGAAGAAGGGAAAACATGTGTATCAGGGGAATCTTCTTCAAGAAAAGAGGACAAGAGGAAATGTCATGGCAAGAAGTCAAATGCAGTGACGAGAAAGGAAGAGAGGCCCTCTTATAAGAATTGCAAGAAAGAGGGGAATGATGAGGACCATTGTTGGCATTTGCATCCCAAGAAGAGGCCAAAGCGGTTCAAGGAAAATAAAGGGAGGCAAGCAGTTGCAATGACAACATGACTGACAGACTTGGGATCGGATTTAGGTGATGAATCAAAGGTCTCATTGGTTGGTATGACAGGTAAAATTGGTGAAGGAATTGATTGTAGAAGTAACCTTTTTCATATAATGACCATCATGCGACACACTAATATAGACACATTAATTGACAGTGGATCTCAATCTAATCTAATTTCATAAGAATTGGTTAAGCAATTGGGGTTAAAAACACAAGTACATCATAAGCCTTACACACTTAAATAGATAAGAAATCATCATCAAATGCACATAACAAAGCGGTGCACATTCAAATTTTCAATTTCATCTAAGTATGTGGACGAGGTAACATGTGATGTGGTGCCACTAAGTGAATGTGGAATGGTCTTAGGTAGTCCATACTTAAATGATCGTAAAGCAATCTTCTACAGGAAAAATAATCAATATAAATTAAACAAAGCAGGTCAATATTATGTGGTTCATGCTCATCATGTAAAGGAAAATAAAACTCTTCAAACAATGGAACAATTAAAGAAGGCAGTGCAAGCAGCAACAAACCAATAATTGTTTCAAATGAAGTGATCGATCTTAAGCAAGAACATGAAATCATTGTTGAATGGAAAATCAATCACAGTTTGCTTCAAGATAAGCTCATGTCGTGCAAATATTACAAGTATATCAGCTATTTTGCAATCATGTTTTTTATGCTATCATTATTAATGTTGTCTGCATGGATGATAGTGGCTTCAGTAAAATGTGATAGGGTTCAAATGGCTAACAATTTGTTGTTAGTTGTCATGATTGTGTTACAATTGATCTTGATGAGACAGGTGCACATGACAGAGTTCAGAGACAGAGGAAAAGTCGGGTGGCCTATCCCGAGCTTGTTGACTGGTTAGTAACCTTTTGGGGACTAAAATTTCCTTAGTGGGGAGGTGTGACCCAAAATCGGATCCAAGAGGCTTCTCAGGTCCAGAAAAGGCTAAAAAATGAAAGTTCTTGGAATCGAATGAAACCAATTCCATTGCGAACGACTTGTTGTGTTGATTTCGACCATATATTTAATTTCTCAAATGGACTTTGTATGCGAGAGTTATCACACTCTAACCATTTTCTCAAATAGGTAAAAAGTCAACATGTCAACAGGCAACAAAGTCAATGATGACGTCAGCATGACATCATCATGCTGACGTAGCATTGAGACATGTGGAAACACAACAACAGTTTGACTGGGTAGAGGGAAGATCCACTCAGATGTTGAAAAGTGGCAACTTTCAGGCAAATGAAGAGGTGCCACATGGCACCCTATCACTGGATGGCAATTTAAAATTTTTTTGAGGCTCATGGGATTCAAACCCATGACCTATTGCTAGGGAAAAGATTTGGGAGAGGTCCAATGGCCAACGCGCCAACATATGAGTTTGGGGTATAAAAACCACTTTTATTTATATAAATGCAATGTATAAAGTGTATGGGGTGGAAGGGGATTGGGGCTAAGCCCCAACCCACGATTTATTTGTTACCTGTGACCACAATGCATAGGGTGCGGGTGCCTTAAACTTAACCACCAGAGCACACCTTTTTAGGCACCTTTACACCATATATGCAAGGGCTGGAACTAAGGGTTTAGGTGCACCCTAAGGGCGTGGTCCTATCCCCATACCACATATGACTAGAAAATTCGGAAAAGGGGCCAGTGCGCAGCCATTTGGGCTAGGGCTTGGCCACCTAGACACCATATGACCTTCATTTGGAGCGCATACCCAACCCTAGGGGATATTTTTCAATTATTGTTCCAGAAGTGGGTTTTTACCTTATAACAATGGAGTTTTACAATTTATTCAGCTAATATTGGAGATTTTTGGCCATTTTTGGGGGATATTGGGCCCTTTTTGAGGCCTAATCTTGGGAGGAAGTTGGGGGATGATAACCAAATTTAGATCTATATAAACCATGCCTTCTTGAGGCCTTTAGAGGAGATGCAGAGAAGAGTTATGCTGAAGGAAAGCCAAGCCAAATCCATTTTTATGCAGGGAAGTTGTTGAGGAGTGCACCTTTGCGGGCCATTTTTGGGAGCTCCGGTCATCCATTTTGAGCGTCGTTTCTTATGTTGGGTTCTATAGATATGGGATAACAAGACCAGATTGGTCTTGTATCCTTTTGGCACTATTGTGATGTACTTATTGAGCTTTGAACATAAATAAAGAAGCCTCACCCACTAAGACAAAGGCCCGGAGACGTAGGCGAAATTGCCAAACTCTGTTATCACATTAGTGTTATGGTTTGTTGTTGTTTATTGATTCATTTCAGTGTTGTACATGTTTATGTGGCTGTGATATCTTTTCATATATTCTTCCTCTTTCATTAAGATTCCTAATTGGTTAAATAACACATGCTTAATAACTCAACCATTGTCGTGTAAAAGATCTTTTCGGATCAAGTACTCTTCCAAACACCCAAGACTAAGGGCCTATAGAAATGATGTTCTTGATTTTTTGTAATGCTTTACTGAATATGACTTGCAGGTGATTCCTAGAGGTCAAAACATAATTGTTGATGGACTGGCTACCTCAACAACCACTTGTAAAATACCATTTCATCCTAATCACCAGTACACAATGGAGGTGAAATGCAGACATGTTGTTCCAGACAATATCAGGTATTAGCAAGTTTTTGGTAATGATGAACAAATTGATGATTTTTTGCAATCAAGAAATGAATTTGAATGTGGAAATATTTATGTAGATAGTGATAATGAAAGTGTAAATAAATAGATTTAGAAGAAATAAATGAAAAGGAAGAAAATTCAGATTTTTTGCAATTAAAGGATAACATTCTGCCTAGAGGGTTAGTCCCATTGGAAGAACTGTTTGATTTTGATGATGTAGATTAAAAAACAAAATGAACCTACTGGAAAACATGTCGAGGACTATAACATAGGGGCTGATAAGGAACAAAAAATTATTAAATTGTCAAAATATTTACCTCCTCATCAAAAACAAAAATATATAGAATTGTTCAAGGAATTTGTAGATGTTTTTGCATGGAGCTATGAAGATTTAAAATCTTATGACACTAACATCATACAACATAAAACTCCCATAAAAGAAGATCATAATCCTTTCAAACAAAAAATTATAAGAATTAACCCAAAGTTAATGCCTCTAATTGAAAAGGAAATAAAGAAAATGTGTCATGCTAAAATCATTGTCCCACTAAGGTTTTCAAAATGGGTGTCCAATTTAGTTCCTACCAGAAAAAAGAGTGGAGAAACCATTCTCTGTATTGATTTTATAAACCTAAATAAAGTCTCACTTAAATACAACTACCCCTTTCCCAAAATGGATCATATTTTGCAGAAGGTAAGGATCCAGTAGAATTTCTTTGTTAGATGGATTTTCTAGCTACAACCAAGTCTTAGTCCACCCTGATGATCAGGAGAAAACAAAGTTTACTACACCTTGGGGCACTTTCATGTATGTGAAAATTACTTTTGGTTTAATGAATGTTGGGGCCACATTTCAGAGAGCAATGGATATTTCTTTTGTGGATGAACTTGAAAGATTCATTGTCATATACCTAGATGACATAAAAAAAAATTCAAAAACAGATGAAGAACACTTACTACACCTAAGAAAAGTTTTTGAAAAATGATGGAAATTGAATTAAAGAGATGCTGCATTGGATTATAACATCATGCAAAACAAGCTTTTGCCTTGGTGAAAGAAATTAAAGATTTCATAGTACATATTCTCCACTCACATATTATTGCTTATGGTCCTAATGCTGTGGTGAAAGATATTCTGACCCAAGACAATCCAGATGGAAGAAGAGGTAAATGGATTGTTTTGATCCTTGAGTATGATATTGATATTAAACCAACCAAGCTAATCAAAGGTCAAGGATTATCCGAACTGATGGCTGAGTCAAACTTTGATGCTTTGGATATCAATTTTCTAGTTGTAGTTGATGAAAAATAAGAGCAAGCGACTTCACAAGTTAAAGAGGTTTTCTAAAACTCTTTGTGGTATGCAGACCTTATTTTTGTTTTACATCATCGACAAGCTCCTCCTGGTTTAACTAAAACTAAAGATAGATTTTTGAAACTTAAAGCTATGAAGTATTGCATTTTAAATGGAAATCTGTATTGGAAATATGCTAGAGGTAGACTACTAAATTGTTTGTTGAAAGATGAAGCTGATAAATCTTTGCAGGAATTCCATGAAGGAGACTGTGGTGGACATTTGAATTCGAAGACCACTACCAATAAAATTCTTAGAGATGGTTTCTATTGGCCAACCTTATTTGTAGATGTCCATAAGAAAGTGACCTCCTGTCATAAATGTTGGCAAATTCAGTGAACAGACAGTGAATGCTTGTCATTGATGACAACAGTGAAGATGGAAAAATAAGAGATTCAAACATAAAGCTCAGGAGGAATAGTATGGAAGAAGACGCACGCAGAAAAGCTATGCTTGTTGATGAAAACAGTGAAGATGGAAAAATCAGAGATTCGAACATAAAGCTTAGGAGGAACAGCATGGAAGAAGATGCGCACAGAAAAGCTCAAGATACAGGAGTTTGCAGAGGAGAAGGAAGATGGTGACTGTTAGATCCCATCCAAATTTCTCGAAAGGCCGATAGCCGTCAGATTTGCAGAAGTTGCGCAGAGGTTAAGCGCAGGGGTTAAGTCCTACTGTGCAGAGGTGAAATCCCGGAGGAATAAGGACCGTCCATTCGCAAGAACAGGTGGCATAGGATCGGGCGCTGTCGGAGTTATGCTCATCGGAGAATCGGGAATCAGAGTTTCACAAGTCCCGTGTTCAATCACAATGAAAACTCTGAAATCGAGATATGCGATTTCATGATTTGATCGTAGTCGTTGAAGAAAGAATGATCTAGACCATTGAATCTCTACATGTAGTGCAGGTACAGTTATGGTTGTGGAGATGACTCATTGACCGTTAGATCCAAGCGCAAGACCCGATCATCGTCGGATCAAAGATAACATGCGCGCCTTTTAAAGTACAAGGAGAAGTGGGAGTAATCATGATGTGCAAATCGCGAGATCTAATCCAGATCATCAGATCTAGAAATGATCAGGACCGTTGATCTGACCTCTCATCGGAGTTTCAGGGATCGCGATTTGAAAGTGACAAGAACTTGCAACTTCAGAAATGCCGAAATCGCGATACGCGATATCACGATATAATCGTAACCATTGAAACAAGATCACACTCGGACCGTTGATCAAACTTTACATCGGAGTTTCGCAAATCAGGGTATGGTAAGGATTGCAACATGAGTTGCGAAATCGCGATATACAATATCGCGAAATAATCGTAGCCGTTGAGCCAAAATTACATCTGGAGCGTTGATTCGACCGATATATGTAATTTTGTGTATCGGGATTTATAAGTGAAAAGAACACTGCCAAAACCCAATTTAAAAGGCAAGAATTATAAAAACTTTCTAATGGTGCGGATAAAGTTTGAAACTGATCGGAGGGCTGATGTTCTTCCTCAAACATTAACGCTTCAATTATGAATCAATTAAGAGAAACGAACTGATGGTGATGAATGATTGGTTAGCGTTTCAGTTGCGAATACAGATGCCCTTGGATTACCAATTGGAAAGGGAAGTGGAATCGTCAAGGTAACGTGTATAAAAGAATATGAACGAGATTGAATTGGGTTGGCTGTCCTGAATGGAAAAAGTATGAAACAGTAAGTAAGGAGAAGAGGATGAGTATGAAGTCTTAAGAAATGTACAGAATGAAATGAAACGTATATCAAAAATAGAACAAATGACAGGCAGAGTAGAAGAATAACAGAATGACAAAAGAACGTGATGCAGAGCAGACCTRTTGAGGAAGAAAAGAATTGCAGAACAATTTRCAAAGMARACMTGTTAAGGAAGAAATGAATTGCAGAACAATATGCAGAGCAGACCAGTTGAGAACAATTTGTTGAAGTGCAGAATTACAAGACAGAGTGAAATGGTAAGAAGTGATCTATCTGAATAAGTTGTCTGTGTTTTCATTATTTAATTTTTCTAGGGAGGTTGGGAGGTGCTCGAGAGGACTGTTGTCCTCAGAAGTTCAAGTGGGTGCTTGAACACAGGAAGTTGTAGCTTCCATCTGGTTGCAGCCAGAGAAACTAGGGTGGCAGGGTGGTGCTAGGGAGAATAGATGTTCTCTGTTGTGCAGGTTGGAGCCTGTGTAACTGGAAGTTGGTGCTGGAATAATTAGGGAGTTGGTGCTTCCTTCTAGTGGGTGCTAGAGAAACCAGAGAGTTGGAGCTCTCAAACAAGTTGCAGCTTGTAAGACTGAGGTAGCAGCCTCACATTGAGTTGGTGCTCAATTGTAAATGATGTACAGAACAGAAAAA
>JASDQU010736136.1:231653-242287 GCA_032191745.1 Picea mariana | reverse complement strand
AAGAGACACAAGTATTTTAAATGGACAGAAGAAGCTGAGAAGAGTTTCAATATATTGAAGGAGAAGATAACATAACGACCAATTATGGTCTTTCCAAATTTTGGGAAAACATTTCAAGTGAGATGTGATTCAAGTGGAGTTGCAATTGGAGCAGTCTTGAGCCAAGACAATAGGCTTGTTGCATATTTCAGTGAGAATTTGAATGAGACTAAGGGGAAGTACTCCACATATGACAAAGAATTTTATGCCATAATTCAAGCCTTGAAGAAATGGAGGCACTACCTTGTTCCAAAGGAATTTGTCTTGTATAGCGATAACCAAGCTTTACAATTCATAACCAGGCAGGAGAAGTTAAACCAGAGACATGCTAAGTGGATAGAGTTTATGCAAAATTTAAATTTTGTCATTAAACATATTTCTGGAAATGCTAACAAAGTCGTTTGAACACCTTAAGGACATGTATTATGATGAACCAGGTTTTAAAGAAGCATATGAAGCATGTACAAACCCTGTGTTCAAATACAGAAGACAGTGGACAGAGTACATGATTCAATATGGATTTTTGTTTAAAGGTTGTCAATTGTGCATACCAAGGTGCTCAATGAGGGAAAATCTGTTGAAGGAAAAACACAGTGGAGTCCTAGCAGGACATTTCATCCATGAAAAAACGTTTGCACAATTGAACAACTCATACTATTGGCCAGGTATGAGAGTAGATGTGAAAAGGTTTGTGGACAAATGTAAGATTTTCCAGTATGCAAAAGGAAAGAAACAGAACATTGGATTGTGTTATCACACTAAATTGCCTTGGGTCTTTTAGTTTGTTTTTATCTTTTTTAAAGCCTTAGATTTTAATTTTTTTTTAAATAATTTTTTCATCCCTTTAAAGTTATGTTTGATAGGACCCCTTGGATGACTAAACTTTTGAGTCATAGCTCATGTTTTGATCCTAATTTTGATTTTTGATCCTTGAACCCTTCTAGCTCATGGTTTATTCTTTTTGATCCCTTTCATGATCTTCCCCTAGGTCAATACCTCCCATGATCAAGCTGATGTGACACCTCTCTCTCCTCACTCATGACCTCACAAGCATGCCTCGTTGTCCTCACTTACCTATCTAATTATATTTTTGAATTGGAAGCGTTGCCTACTCATCAGGCAGTTCCGTAGTGCCAATCACGTTTATCATACAGCCACCCCAAGTCATGATTGCCACCACTGATACCATAGCCCTTGTTTTCAGTGCCAGAAGTCAGTTAAAGTGCCTTCAAAAGATATTTCATTTATGTTCCTTGATAACAATTTCTAATTTTGAAAACCCAACAGTGTTGGGCTGCGTGAATTCTCCAGTTCTGATCAAGTGACCGCATGTCAACCAAATATTACTACTGTGTGAGATTCCAAGGCCGAATTTTTCTCATTTTCATCCTATGATTGAGTTGAATATCTCAACAGGTGTCTACTATGCAGGTATCCACTGTTACCTCCTCTGCTTATTAATCCTCACAAGAAACTTTTGATCGAGTTTTTGTTTTGCTAAGTTTGCAGCAATAAAAATTCATCTTTGTATGATAGATTCATCTCCTCTCTTTTTCAGACCTGTAAACCTCATGGCTCGTATGTGAGTCAAATTTATCTTGTCTACCTTAGCCCTTGAAGTTGCAAGCTTTAGACTAGTCTAGCTTATGCGTATGTGTTGTGCTTCCCAAAGGCACTGCTTAACCTCTCGTTGTTTCCCCTGCCTCCTTTCATCTCGAAATTAAACATTTAACTCAATTGTATAGGGCCAGCCTTGCATACTTGAAACCCCATTCAAAGTCTCCTGAGCATTACCAAATTGTTACAAATCCCTCAGTATGAGTCATGGAGACCCCTAAATCGAAGAAGGCACATAAAGGAGGCACGATAGTTAGGACAGAACCAGTGGACATGCTTCTTTTTTATAGAGAACCCATGGCAAGAGAGGCCTTTCAAAGAGTAGGGTGCCTCTTCTTCTGTTAGAACATGCAGAGAGGCCATCTAGAGGTAGCAAGACAGTTTGCATCACATTTTGATGGTAAGAAAACTAAAGTTGGGGATTTGGAGTTCAAAGTGATTGAAGCCTCCATCTCAGCCGTAATAGGGATCCCCATTACAGGTGAAAGGTGGTTCAAATCCATGGCTTTGAGTTCATCTTATGCAAATGATCTCTTTAAACTTGAATATCAAGCCAGTGACCTGTCCAAAAGTATGCCAAGGAGCCAATTGATTGAACAATTTGACAGACTACTAAAGATCATACAGAGATATTTTACTTGTGAAGGGAGATTCAACACATTATACTAGTACCATGTAATATTGTTGCTACATTTTACTGGTAAGGTTGAGATGAATATTCCTTATTACTTGTTGACGAGTATAGGTAAGATGTCAGACAGGATACAAGCCAAATCTAAAGATGTGGATTCTATCCTTTTCCACTCTGGATTAATCAAAATGCTAGTATCTGAAGAATTGGGCAAGAAAGGTATTTCATGGGAGCACTTTGTGGTTACCTCTAATTTTAAGTTGGATCTAGCACCCACTCCTCAATCACAGAGGGCAAGTTCTTTATCACCTACCAGTGCTACCAAAGCAGGGACTAGTAGGAAGAGAAAGGGTAGATCCCTTGTTCAAGTATCAGAAGTACACAAGCAAGTCATTGAAGCTGAGGAGGAAGTATGTCCTTCTCCACGCAGAGATTTTTCACCACATCCTCCACCAGGGTTAGAAGAGGTGCCTCCTTATACCAAAGTTACATATAGAAGAAGGAAGAAGCTTATGTTTTCCCCTTCTCCTCCAGTAGTCGAAATCAAAGGTAAAAGACCTTTCACAAGGTCATCAATTCTTGAGGATTATAGAGAGCAGTCCTTATCAGAGATCCCTATTCAAAGGAAGAAGGGAAAAAATATTGAGAAGCCTATCGAAAGAAAACAAGAATCCCTTGTACAGAAAGGTAAAGGTACTACAAGACCTTTGGAGAGAAAGGAGGAACCCCCGATGAAACACTTCGAGGAGCTTGTGGGAAGAAATGAAGAACCCACTATGCAAATAAAGAAGGGTAAAAGTAAGGCCACTAAGAAACCTGATGAGGTGGACAAAACACTTCCCATGTAGGAGGAAGAAGAGCCTGAGGAAAAGCCTATTAAGATTGAGCATGTCATTGTCCCTCCTAACAGTCAGACCTGCAAAAGACTTATCAAGAAGCTGAGAGATGCAAGGAAAGAAATAACTCATCTTAAAGCAGAAGACAAGGTCCACTTGGATCATATTGAAGAGGTCATGGTTGGCTACAATCATACCCTTGACTTGTCAAGGTTTGCAGTGAGAAATTCTCTCCCTCTCCATAAACAACTGAAGAATCTTTATAGACAGAACAGGGGCTTTCAGTCTCAGAATAGGGAGTTAAAGGCAGAGCTAAAACACTTTTGAGATGAGGTAGCCCAAAGGAATTAACAGGTGTTGGTTGAAGCTGCCATTGAGGATGATAAACCAGCAACTAAGGAGAGCACAACTACACAGAAGAATTCGGTCAATGCTAGGACAAAAGGTCTATTGTGCCAATTGAAGATCCTCTTTCTACCAGAAAGAGTGTGAGGCTAAGTGTTAAAATGACAAAATAGATGGTAATGGTAAGCCCCATTTTTTAGAATTGTTTCTTTTTGGGAGAGTTAATTGATATGCACATACTAGCTATGCCATCTACACAGGCTTCTAGGCGTTTAGATATATAGATGTTGTGTTTTGCTAAGTGATAGCTTCACCCAATGGTAAAAGGCATTACCTATGGTATGGTCAAGGAACTTAAGTAAAATGGTTCTGTCATAATGAAAGGACACACACAACTCTGTACATATTCAATATTGAAAGGCGTTGCGTTTTGGCAATGCTACCCAAACTTGTATGTAGACACAACTTAAGTGACGCTACGTAAAGGTGTTGCGCAATATTTCAAAGAGAACAGAATCGGCATAAGGGTGTGACAAAGTGGCACTACCCACAGGCGCTACGTAATATTTGGCAGGAAGAATTTTTACACACAGGCGCAACACACAGGGGCGCTACCTAATGGCAATGCTGAATATTTTACAGGTGCAACACACAGGCGCTACCTAATATTTCAACAAAGGAAAAATGTTGGTGCATATATGCAGCATCGTGGCACTACCTACAGGTGTTGCCTTCTCTCCTTATTCTGTTTTACGGTGCGCTACCTAGAGTTGCTACCCAAGTAAATTGCCCAAACACCATGAATCTAGGAGGACTAGGCCAACAGCTTTTGGATAAGTTGATAATGGAGAAAGTTACAAAAGTAGCAGCTGGCATTTTGAAGACAACTACAGGCTCCAAAGAGACACATGGAAAAATAGGAGCTGAGCAGCAAAAGAGGATCAAAGCAGTTAGAAGCATGATTGGATTAGTCACCAACATTTCCTTGTTTTATAGCATAGGTTGTTATTCTAGTTGTTAGAACAAATAAATGTTTAGAGAATTTCAAGGGAAACAGGTCAGCTCGTACCTCCAGCTGTTGCCTCTCTTTCTTGTTATAAATAGATAGATCAATGGCTTTAGTAGGTTCAGATGGTTGAGCAAGGCTCCCTTTATTTTGTAATATTTTGATGAAGTGACTATGATCTAGTGATGCACTGGACTTAAGACTTTTTGGCTAATAGAAATCAGCTTCCTTTCTAGTCTATTTGCTTCAGTTGTTGAAGTTCATGCTTTGAAGGATTCACATGAATTATTTTGGTGATGTGATGGTGGATGTTTGATCATTATATTATCATGATGTTTATTTGTCTTTCTTAGTTTCTGATGTCAAGAAGATCTTGTGATTAGAAACTTTCTTCCTTGGACTTTTGTAGATCTGATGTTTGCAGCGGTCCCTACACTCCTCTCACTCAAGTCTTCCCTCTGTTCATACTTACTCCCAAACTACTGATAGAATTTAGCCAAGACCTTAATTGTCGGTGCATGCTAGCCCTATTGTTTGAGTTAGAACATGACCATTTGAGTCCTTTTCCATTTGACCTGTTAAAACACTCTATCATTCACACATAACTTGATGGGTACTGGGCTTGCCTTCCATGCAATCTGAAGGTGACCCCTAGTGCTAACAGATTGTATAAGCCATTGTCCATTATAGATAGGCCTTGGGATGCAATAAGCATGGATTTTGTGTTGGGATTTCCAAGAACCCAGAGGGGAAGTGATTCCATATTTTTCGTTGTCGATAGATTTTCGAAGATGGCACACTTTATCCCATGCCAGAAGACCAGAGATGCAACACATGTTGCAAATTTGTTTTTCAAGGAAGTTGTGAGACTTCATGGATTTCCCAAGAGTATTGTCTCATATAGAGACACTAAATTTGTTGGTCATTTATGGAGAACATTATGGAAGAAGCTGGGGACAGAATTATCTTTTAGTTCATCATATCACCCTCAAACAGATGGACAAACTGGGGTGGTAAATAGGAGTTTAGGAAATTTGCTAAGAATTTTGGTCACTGAACATCATAGCCAGTGGGATCAAACTCTGTCACAAGCAGAGTTTACATATAATAATTCACCAAACAGAAGTACAAGCAAAATCCCATTCCAGATAGTCTATGGGATGATGCCAAGAGGGGTATCAGAGTTGAGAGACAGGGAGCAAAGTGAATTCAGAAGTGTTGGAGCAGCAGACTTCATTCTAGAAATGCAGAAGCTTCATGATCAGATCAAGGAGTAGTTGTAGAACAACAATGCAGAGTATAAACACGGAGTTGATCAACACAGAAGAGAACTTCAATTTGAAGTAGGGGATCAATTTTTAGAAGACTTGAGGAAGGAAAGGTTCCCAAGAGGAACATATAACAAGCTGAATTTGAAGAAGATTGGACCATGCAAGATCCTAAGAAAATTTGGTAACAATTCTTATGAGCTAGAGTTGTCAGAGGAGATGGAAATATCACCCATATTCAATATTTCAGACCTATACCCTTATAGGGAAGATAACACAGAGAGATCAGAAGATCAAGAGAAGATTCAGTGGGAGAAGATAACACAGAGAGAAGAGAAGATCAAGAGAAGATGGAGAAGATTCAATGGGAGAAGATAACACAGAGAGAAGAGAAGATCAAGAGAAGATGGAGAAGATCATTGATCAGAGGATTGGCAAGAAGACCAGGAGGAAGACCTATTTTGAATATTTAGTCAAGTGGAAGGGACACTCAATAGAAGATCTGAATTGGGTAAGTGAAGTTGATATCCAGAAGCATGGAAGGTCAGTGTAGGAGCTCATGGATAGGAGCCCATGATTTTTCTTCCCAGAGGAGTATGATGCAAGAGCATCATCAGCAAAACCACATGGGATGACAACACAACACTTAGCGTGCCTTTTGAGTAAAATTTTAAATTTTGAAAGATGGCATATCTCAGAGAGATTTTGAGTAAAAGAAAAATCAGAGAAGTTATTGGGAGGAGGTCGAACAATCGCGTCAAGACCAGAAGAGATCATATCGTCCTTTTTTTATTTTGATTTTGGCATGGATCTGAAGAATTGCCTTAAATTTTATGTCACGGACGTTTATGTAATATGACTTAAGTAGTTGTAGAATTTAATTTCGATCAAGTAGGTAGTTGGAGGAAACCCTAGAGGACCTCTTGTATAAGTAGGTGCATTGTATACCTGAATAAGTTTAGTTGCAAAGTAGGGGATAGTCGTTACTGAATGTAAATTGTTTTCAGGATGTAGCCATTTTACATTGGAATGAATATAACATAGGGATATTGACCCAATGCATGGTGTCACTATTGTTTATAGTTTCTCTCGTGTTTTTTTTTCATGAGTGAATGAGTTATGTTATTGAAAGTATGAGACTGTGAAGCATTTGAATAAGTCTCAATTGTTTCTCTTTGTTGAGTTTATGCAAGGTGTGCATATAGTCCGCAAGGAGTGCGTTGACAGAGTCTGTTTTGACTCAGGAGCTCAGAAGAGATAGCATGAAACTTCCATTGCAAAGGGTGAAAAGGGACTATTGCTAGGCATGCACAGTCACCCGCAAGAAGCTAAGTCTTGTGTAGGAATCTGTTGCAAGGAGTGCACAAGTTGGAATTTCAACTAAGTGTCGGAGTAAACCCTCTGAGGAATCAAAGGGTCAGAGAGATAAAGTTCAAGAGATATAACGGGGAGAAAACTTCAAAGGAAACAAGGTTCTGAAGGTTTCACAAGCCATCGGCTAAGATCCGTCCAGGAGGGACTCGGATCATTCGATCTAGGACGAAGCGCACGAGATTTAAATCTATGTGTGCACATAGGAGCGAGGATTCCCCGAAGTCCCAAAGAGGCTAGGGACCATCCATCATCCAGAGGAGCGCGTGGCAGAAGATCTAAGTCTTTGGATGAAAGCACTCTGAGAGGAACGAGTGCGCGGTAGTTTAAAACTCTCGAAGACCAAATGATCGAAGTCGCTCATATACGTTGATTGTGAAGGAGGACACACATTGGTAGATTGTGAAATCTGGGTGAAATAATTCTGGAAGGAAACCAGCATGGAAAGTTTGAGACTTACGAAGGTCGAAGTCCCAAAGTGGACTAGAGTTGTTGATTCGAGGTGGATACATGGTGCATGATTGAAAGCTTCAGGTACAAAATATTCTGGGAAAAGCGGAGGTTGAAAGCGCGAACTCCTAAAGCACAGAGTCCCGAAGTGAATCTCGATCGTTGATCGTGAAGAAGGTCGAGGGCCGTTGATCTTGTCTAGGGTGAAAGTACCGAAGTTTTGTAGCACCAGAAGGTTAAGCCCTGGGTCATAGCCCTAGGTCATCGGGGAGGAAGGAGCTAGCATCTGTCAGTGTGAGATTAGAGACAGGGCACTAGAAGAATAGGACCCGTGGATGACCATCAATTAGAGATCGGGAAAATTTACGGTGAGCAGTCATTGCGGGGAGCAAAGTAAAAATTAATGGTCGTGCTAGTTCGCAGCCCGCAATTTTCCAGCATCGTTGATCTCGACGGGACAAGAGATCAACGACCATGATTTAAAAGGAGATTGAACAGAAAATTTTCCAATTGTGGGGATAGATCTGTCTGATAAAGGGAAAACACATTGACCGCCCACAATTTCTGTGAATCGTCGATCGATGAACATCTCGGTGACGATCAGATCATGACTGTGAAGAGCCTAAGGGTGATAACAAGGCTTGTGTGTGTTCGCGTTTAAGACCAATAAGGTCCCAGGGAGCTGATCCAGCTTGAGAACGTTTATCGATCCTTGATCGGGAGGTCGAGCAGCCCCGAGGCGGGAAGTGGGGTCTGCATCAATATTCATGTTTACGGTTGTCCCATCTATATTAATATTCCTAATGAGAAAATGACTAAGTTGGAACCTTCTAGTTATAAGGGTATCTTTATGGGTTACAATGAAACCTCTAAATCTTACAAAGTATACATTCCATCTTTAATGGAACGAAATTTTTAGCATATTTGTCAAGTTTGACGAGGATGCATGGACCTCCAAGTCTCAGGAACCTCTAGTAGACATTGAAGAGGTAGATGAGATTATTTCCCCAAAGGTTGTTCCTTGGATTTTAGAAAAAAAAAATATTTAGATCAATAATCTCTTGGAAGTGTAGGGGATGCTTATTTACCATCCAATCCATCTAGAAAACCTATGCATCTTATCCATACATTATAGTATGTAAACAAGAAAGTTGTAGCTCCTATGACTTTATTTTAGGTAAGTTATCCTTACAAGAAAATTTTGAATTTTTTGGCACTAATATCATCCATCATTGATCTAGAACCTTTTAGTTTTGAGGAGATATTAAATTAGTATGTTTTTCAAGATGCCATGGTGGAGGAGTACAACTCCATCATGAAAAAATGGCTTGTGAGAGATTATGCCTAGATTAGAGTGGAAGATAATGATTGAATCTAGGTGATTTTACAAGGTTAAGATGTAAAATATGGTAGCATAGATATATTCAAAGATTGGTTTGTGGTTAGAGGGTTCTCCTATCAAGTGGGAGTTGAGTATGAGGAAAATTTTGCTCCTATTTCTAGTTATGCCTCCATCAAACTCATTATGTCCTTGACATTAGTCTTTGGTTGGAATTTATATTAAATGTATGTAAATATAACATTCCATAATGGTCTAATTCAAGAGGACGTGTACATAAATCAATAAAAAGGATTTGAGGTACATGGGCATGAGACCCATGTTTCTAAGTTGAAGAAATCCCTTTATGGGTTGAGGCAAGAACCATGTGCATGATAGTTTTGGATCAATGAGTATATTTTAAGCTTATATTTTGGTCAAGGCTTTTCATGGAATCTCATCTACTTGCACTGAGTATTTTGGATGTGCTCAATGAAGTGTGTTTCTTTGTTAACATATTTTCTATGTAGACACAAAGGTTCCCACCATTGGAAGTGTCATATAGGAAATGACCATTGGCCAATAGGTTGAAATCCAAATCACATTTCAAAGGGGCCACATTGTGTCACATTATATTGAGGCAGTTATAAAAATTAGTGACTAGAAGCAAGGTTTTTCATCATATGTGCATGTATTCTTGTGATTATACATGTGAATCAAGTGCATAAGAGTTTCATTAACAACTTTTGTTGAATTGAGAATGGAACATTGTAGATGTGTCCAAAATTGTGTCACACAAATCCGAAAGAGATTCCTAATTATAGAAATGAATTTGGTATCTTTTTCATTGACAATAGACGTGGATGACTTAAATATAACCAAATATATGTGAATAAGTGTTTCACAATGTCCTATTCATGGCACAAAGATCACCATATTCGAGAACCAATTGACCAAAAATTGCATTGTGGTGGTGGAATTTGAAAAGGGAACCTCACAAAAAAATCCACAGAGACTGATTCACATGGGTGCAAAGGAATGGATAGAGGTGTATATAACCCCTACCTCATGTTGGTAAGTTTTGTACTTACACAAGAAACACATCTCTTGATATATTTTTCCATTCCGACAGGATAGTGAAACCAACAAAAATACTTTTGTAACACAATCAATGTCTTATGGACAAAAAAATGATCCTCTGCCTTGGAGGAATGTGCCTCCCAAATAATCTTGTTGCACTCATGTGTGGGGGGACATAGGATTATAGGGTGGAAAAATGAGTTACACAATGAAAATTTGGTCATGATACTCCTTGGGTAATATCTACATAAATATCGTTTAATACTAGATCCATTATGCAATGCTTCAACAAATTGTGTGTTTAATATTCATAATTGTTTAGAATAGTCAACAATGCGTGAAATGGTAGTCGACATAAGTAACCATTGACATAGTTAGATGCACCATGCTTATGTTTATCACCAAGTGGAATTGTTGTAGATAGTTTATCCACTTCCATTGGTTCATTGTAACACCCTGTTTCCCTCGGTTTGTAAAAATAACTGGACTGGCCAAAACTGTGGCAAACTCATGAATGTGAATATGTGATGTGAATGGACCTTATGGAAAAGGTCAATGAATGTGAATAACATTATGAATTTATAATGCAGGACTGTTGAGAGGGGATGTGCAGAAAAAGAGACCACAATGGCGGTGGAAGGCACCTGGAAAGGTGGCATTAACTTCCACCGAG
>JASDQU010736136.1:216154-229630 GCA_032191745.1 Picea mariana | reverse complement strand
AGTGGGGGCCCCTCATGTCCTGTCGACTACCATGTCGCAATCCCCCCTCTGCCACATGTATCCCACTTAACCGTGCGACGGGGCTTGTTCTCATTGGTTGTTCTCTAGCCCTGTTGGGATTTGTCCCTATTGGTCGTTCGCTAGCCCTGTCGGGGTTCGGCGGTTGCAGAGTTGAATGATTCGACACCCCTGTAGTGCCGAGGTGCGAAATACAAAGAGGCACCGTGATTATTTGAACTATGATCACGACCCACGGTCACATGGGAACAGAGAAAGAGAGAGAGAGCTAGCTTGTGCTAGGCCTCTGTAGGTAATTTGGGGGCTCTGAATCAGCAGAAATCATCAAAAATTAGATTGAGGTAGTGGATATGTGACATTCATGCTTCGAAATTTGCTTATGTCTACACACACAATGAATTATTATGGGTGGAGTGTTTAAGAGTCTCCTTCCCAAGAATGTAATGTTTCCATTTCTTAACAACTTGGATGATCACATAACATTTCTTTGATGTAAATGGAGTAATTTCTAATAGCATCACTTAAAGTTTTAAAGTGGTGTGCAAGGAGATGCCCATTTTGTAGGAAAATAGCATCGACGGCATAATTTAAGGTATGAGTCTTAAAGGGATGATGTAAATCAAGAAGTTATATGACCAACAAAGAGTTCAGTTTGCATTTAAATTATCTTTGATGTCGAGGACAATGATTTGAAGGTGAGATTTATATACTTAGTCCCTTTCGCATAGCTATGGTTGTGCTAGCATCACATCACATAGCTCCATAGGTGCAACATCACATGTTACTTCATCCTTCTAAAGATCTATCTTATGATTTATCTTGGGAATGTGAAAAAGATTCTCTTTGGTGTTCAGGGAGAAGCACCAAGGGAAAAATTTATAGATTCTATGTATTTCCCACATGTATCATTGTGTTATCACCGCATCACATATCTCCATATGTGCAACAAATCTTGTCACCATTCATCCTTCCAGGGGTAGATAGTGTATTGAAAGTGCATTGGTGGGTGACATATAGTTCATTCTCTGAATTGAGCCACTTGATGTTTTAGGGTTATGGGTAGAGTTGGGTAGCTAATTTTAGACCAATCAATGATTTAAGAGATCATATTCCTTTGAATCCCATTGCCAATGCTAAAATGAAGAGGGTTTTGTTGAACACACATTTGACTGTGAAAGATATATTGGCTCTTAGTAAACACCATGGTAGGAAATTTAGTGTTATTTCTAGGCCTAGTTTTTTATTTTTTGCGTCTCTCAAAAATAAAAATAGATGTCATAGTATGTTAATTATGTCATATACTTTCAACTGACCCAAGAACTGATTCCATTAGACACAGACTCAATACTAAGTCCAACTAAAGAGAAAAAACAACACACACTAATTGGTCTAGGAGTCAAGCATGCAAACTAACCTTATCACAAAGAAGCACTAGTTGGTGATGGAATCCAACATCGCAGGATCAATGCGCGAAGGGGATGAGTTTAAATGGGTGGGAAAGTTACAATGACAATCTGCTTAATGAACTAACGCCCTGGTGCAAGTTACCTCACCGAGAAGTGGGAAACCCTCCAAGGAGTCTGAGTGAGTCTAGCCAACGTCGATCCCAAGTACAACAACACCTTCCCTGTGTTGTCACCTTGGGTAGGAAGTCTAAAATATTATGGCCTCTATGGTACCACCTATTGTACCAAAGTAGAGGGGGGACAGTCGATAGTCGACACCAAGACCAACAAAGCAAGGTTGATTACTCTGTTGACCCCAATGCGACCTCATGCTTGACCCTTGTGTTAGAAGGGCTTCCCAAAGTCAGTGATATAGCAACTGGATTTCACTCAGTAACTCAAATCTTTATGTTTTCTTAGCATCTTTGGAAATTTATTCTCACAATCTTGTTCCAAATATCTACACCTAAGGTAAGATGGGTTTGAAGAGCCCTAGAAAAGTTTCTAGATAAATTTTAATTAGCGCTTGATTTTAGGTTGTTGTTACTCAAAGGAGTGGTCATGAAACTGATGACGTTTTGACTTGACTCTTTAAACCATGCAAGAGGAAAATGAAATGCAATAATTTCAACTTCGATGAAAACTAGCTATGGGAAGGAGAAATAAGTTTCAAGCAAAGAAATGATTTCTTGATTGATTACTATGTGTATCAATTGACAATATTGTGATATGTCAATGAAAATAATCCACAAGAACTTAAACTTTATAAAGTGTAACATAAGGTGGAAAATCAAAGGTGATCACTGACGTTATTGTTGTCTAGTTAGAGCTTCATCCAAAATCCAGCAAAAACTTCAACTCATTACTAAGAAAGGTGTAGAATAATATGGGAAGCTTCATCCAAAATCCAGCAAAAACTTCAACTCATTACTAAGAAAGGTGTAGAATAATATGGGAAGCTTCATCCAAAATCCAGCAAAAACAATCAACCATTCACTTCCGTTAACATATGGGAAAAATCTATCTCAACTAGAAGGTTGGGAAAAATCCCTTGGTGATGTAAAGGCCTATCTTGAAAGGCTCAAAACCCATCTAAAAGGGATAACTTGTGCTCTAAGGATCAAAAGTATATTAATAGAAATGCCTCATTTAGTTTAAGCTTTAAAAGATTTTGATGTAGGGCCATGAGTTGTCGCTCCAAGTTGGAGGATGTTTATTCAATATTTGCCACATTAGAGATATGTATGGACTCTGATATGTTTGGAATCTGTATAAAACTCATGCTAGTGTAAAATCTATCTTTGTTTAGTTCTAAGTTCTGGATTCTGGTTTTTAATTGTTGTGTTTCATTGAAAAGTTTGAATTCTATGATAATTAACCAATCTTCATCAAGATGGGTTATTAGTTTTTCAGCCTCTTGCGATTGGTTTTGTTTGACTTCAACAATCACCAAATCACGCTCAACCAAGTTGGATTCAAGTGTTGTAGTTTGCACGTCCCATTCTAAAGTTTGTCGCTACAGAGTTTGCATCATATCTATAACTTTGGCATTTACCACTTGAAACTCTACCAAACAACTTGAAATTTGTTGATAGTGCAGGTTCAGAGTAGAAGGTAAAGTTTTTAGTAACACACTAGTCATCAATTATTCTTATCTTTTATATGGCCTTCTCTATCATACATAGTGCAGACTCACAAAAATTCAATGTATACATGGGATTCATTAAGTGCTCAAATATCTTGGTGTAATTAAATTTGTATTTATGCTCCCATAGAACCTAGTAGTAAACATGAAAGAATTTCTCATTGGGTTGTCACTGCCATTCGATTTTTGTGAAACCATTTGTGGAAAATGATACATCTAGTAGATATGAATATATATGAAATGATAGAGGAATTCTCATATATTAGTATTTGGATCTTAATATGGAAAGACTTAATGTATTTGAAAATATAGAGGACTAGTTGAAAATTGTCCCAACCCTCATCACTTGATATAGCAATGGGACCCAAACTTATTGGAACTAGGTTGCATCTTCTTTGCCATAAAGTATACTAATTAATTCCACTATTATCCTATAAGGTGTGCTCAAACGGACCATTGATCAAACACCTGAGCATCTTGTCCTAAAGGCCTTTCCTTTCATCCACCCTATCTTGAGGTTTTGATGGTAATTAAGATCGAAATACATGACACACTCATTAGTGAGATCAAACTCGGGCCTTAGGTACTTATAGCATACATCCAAGATCAAGGGATCAAAGGTTGAAGCATATTTTCATTCTTTATTTATTATCAGCCTATTTTCAATATATATGTGGTTGATCAACTATGAGATGATCTTAGCACAAGGCATGATAGCTAGTTTGGTTAGTACTCCATGAAGACTAAACCTTTGGATAGTCTGGTACACCCAAACATCTGGGTTGTCTCATTTGGTGGTAGTGTAAGATTTGGTTAAGTTTCTTCTTTTGGAATCTAATATATTTTTCCCCATTTATAACTGGTACCTGAGTTGATTTTACATTTAATGTCTCCATAGAATAGCCTTATGGTATTTTATTTTTCTATTTATATTGATGTTTTCTTATCTTAGATGATTTCATGGGTCACATCCTTCTGCTAGTGTTTCCTTTTAGCAGACATATCTATATCCTATAACTCATCCATATCAAGGGAAGCACATATTAGTATGATTACAAAATATAAACTTACAGTGTCCATGTTCATTTCGTTGTTGGTTTCTTCATCAAATTTTTAGTGTGCCTTGTGAGAATAACTATATGGTTTTCAAAGAATCTAACATTCCTAGAGGTCCCTAAATTGGACTTATTACTATATACGAGTGTGTTCAATGAGAGGGAAGATCAATTGTAGCCATGGGTAAGCAACTTGGCAGAATGGTAACAAAAATGTATGTGTAATAAATCGATTCCCTATCATACCTGGATACCAAAGGGAAGCAAATAATTTTGATTAAAATGGAATGGTGCAAGGGTGGTTATCCTTGTCATATTTCAAATGGAATAGATGGCTAATTATGAAGGTGTAAGGAAATATTCTAGATAAAAAATATGGATCATTGATATTTTAAACTAGATTTTAACCCCCAAATTGATTGTGAGGAGGGAACCAATTAGAGAATGGCTAAGTATGGCTAGTGAATCATCTAATTCGTATTTCAAATTAGGAGTAAATGAATCTAGGGGGTGAAGGTGGGTTCAAGGAAATACAGGAGGGAAAGTGGAGAAAAGGGAAAACCTATCGAAATAAGTAACACAACCAAATCAATCTCCTTTATACTTGGATGTTTTCTCTCTCTTGTGGGTTTTCTACTAGCATGCTTGCTCCATCGCCCTTATAAATTTTAGAAAGCCAGTGTTCAGTATGATGAGAAAGGCACCTCATAGAATGGGAATTGTGAAAAATATGATGAACTATCATGTAATAAATAATTTTTCCAGTAGCCTGATTTGGTTGGGGATTCGGATACCTTCAAACAACAAGTGAAAAGAGAATTTTTTTTGTTTTTCAAAAGTTCTCAATGAGAATCCATACCAACAAAAACAATATGAAGAGCAGGTGAAAGATAGATCCTTGCTTTGCATTGTGAGTAGCATCAGGTTTCCAAAATATTTTGTAGATACCCACAGCTTGGTCATGCATACATTTAATTCTCGAAAAGTTTTCCTTAGAGCTGAACACTTGGGTATGCATAAGGATTTCTGTGTCTTGATGGGTTAGAATCATGTTGTACCACCAGATAATGCAAAGGTGTACCATTCACTGCCATTTCCTGATGCAATAGCCATGAAAGAATATCTTATTCTATGGCCACCATTGGTTGTTGTGAATAATGCAAATAGTGAATTGAAGAAAGATGGCTCTGAGAATGTTATTAGCAATATAGATATGCATTAGATTCTTCAAGGACTTGTATTCAATAATGGAAAAATAAAGGTAGCAAATGGAAGTAGTGTTATTCAAGGCACACTACTTGTCAAATTCTCTCTAGTGTTTTATGGGTTACAGGAGGCTGAACGATTGCATAAATATTGTGAATACAACCATTGTGGAAGGAATGATTGGCTTCAAGTTCAATCCCTACATAAAAGCCAACAAAATATTTCTGAAGATTCAGATATTTTACAGGCCGACAGAAATGCAAAAGATAACAAGAAGTTGTTTTATGGTTATATTGGAAGTGATGGGGATTTGGAAAAAGTTGATTTTAATACTAAGAAAAGGACCTTGGTGGGGTGATACTCCTGACCTCCTTATATTACTAGTACTCTTTGATGCCTACATGTAATAATAAGAAATTATGGTGATTTTTTACCCTAAGGAAGAGGCGGGTTCAATAATTTATCAAATACATTATGGCTGGTGCTTTTCTCCCTTCACATGTGCAAGTGGGGTCTGGGATTGGATCGAATTCTCATGCCTGGGTTCGTGCACAAAATATGTCTTTATCTCATGATATCCTAGAGAGCGGGTGTCGGCTCCCCCCTCTCACTTGTCTCTGAATGCCATTTTTATCTTTGTGATGGGATGATAACTACAAAATTAGTGTGTTGGCTCCCCCCTCTCAGCTGTATCCAAACATCAGGGGTTTTTGATCTCCATGATGGGCCAATAACTAAAAAATTAGTGTGTTGGTTCCCCCCTCTCACCTTTCTCTAAATGTCAGGGTTTTCTTATCTCCGTGATGGGTCAATAACTACAAAATTAGTGTGTTGGCTCCCCCCTCTCACCTATCTCTGAACGTCAGGGTTTTCTGATCTCTGTGATGGTACGATAACTAAAAAATTAGCACGCGCGGGGTTTTTTTTAACATTTATACGGTTGTTATAGCAAGATTTTCCTCACCCCTTGAAATCTTGCACAGAAGGCCTTTTTCCATTTCCCTATGCAGACTTTTCATCCCTTTTTGCAAATCCCTGAACTAAAAATACATTTTTTTCCACATATACGCACCCTGCCTACTATACAGCATGCGTATACGCAGGTTGCACCACTACAACCCACATACATCGGGAAATGTGCCCAGAATTGAAAAATGGTTTCGAGTTTCCATGTCACGACAAGAGATCAATGATCCTTGGCCTTCCATATGCTAGAAACGTTCTGACTCGACCCTTCAGTTCCATTTGAAGGCTATTAATGGGTCAATTCCGAGCTATGGAAAAGAGGAGAAAGAATTCAACTTTGAGAGTAAAGTTACTCTAGAGGAATTATTCACTTCACATTGAGTTTGCATCCCTTTGTCCTTTAAGTTTGAACACAGTGTTCAGCCCCCAAGCTCTTCCCTTATTGAGTGAGAACTCCATTGTCTCTCTTACATGAGCTTGCCTTTGGTGGAGGCCCAGCTGGAAGGAACTTAGTTTCTCGGTTATGAACCGTGCCGACATGGAAGTGTGTAACTTTTTCACTTTTGTTGATCATATCTTAATAGAAATACTCGTTTCTCGTCCAATTGATATCTTGCAAATATTTGAATTATTGTTCCATGGGCGTATTTGTTATGAGTGTTAATGGATTATGCTATTGAATTTGATAAAATCATATATTATCACCATATGCTAGCTCTGCTTGGTTGTTGAGGACTAGTTGCAGGTATATTGCTTTGGGTCAAGTGCTCAACGATGGACTTCATCAAATGTTTGGATGAGGTAGGCCTTTTATCTTGTCTTGTTAGCATATTTGTTTATATAGAATACTTGAGAATAGAGTTGATTTCTGCAGTCATTTACATCTGTTGTGGTTTTCCCCTAGCCATAGAGAGATTTTCCTCATAACAAAATTGGCGACCATACTGGGGATTGAATCTTCTTTCTTGGGGTTTGGAGTGTTTTTCTCCTTAGGTTTCTCTCGTTCATATTGCATTTCTTATCGTATCATTTCTTGACAGCCTCTGTTCACTCTGGGTCTGAGTCTTTCAGCCTTCTCCTTAACCTAGCTGTGCTTTTGACACATATACATAGGTTTTTCTTGACAGTCGCGTACATACGCGCGTTGTCCTTCTGCAAGCTGCGTACATACGCGCTTTTCCCTTGAATAGTCATATACATCAACCTCTTTTTCTTTTTTGTTGGGTTTGGTGGTTGTTGGGTAGGTTTTGATGATTGTTGAGTCTTCTTGGGTCTCTGTAGTGACCGTTAAGTGTCTGTGGGATGACAGGAAACCTGTCTTTGGTTGAATTTTTGGACGGTGCCTTTCTCATCATATTTTCATTTTGATTTTCCTTGTACATTGGGTTGGGTGTTTTGCTCCTTGGTATCCTACTTGAGTTGTCTCTTTCTATACACAGTAGAGTCTTTATATATCAAGTTGTTGTTCAATCCATGCATTTTCATTTTTCTTATATTGAAAATACAAAAATATTAGGCATTTTGTATTGATTGGAATTTTGATCTTTTGAATCTTCGTCGTTTATCTTAGTGCATGTAAAGAAAGATTGTATTTTTATTCATAATTGCAAAATCAAATTGAAAGTTCCATGGTTTTAAGAAGCATATCATTCATTGGAAATTGAAGTTAGGACTTTGCATTGTATTCATATTTACTTTACTTGTTGAGTCATAACATCACTAGTTTCACGACCGCACCTTTTGAGTAAGCACGGCCATTAAAATTAACGCTATAATTTAAAATTGATTAGTAACGATTTTATTTTCTAGGGTGCACAAACTAGCTTAGGATTTAGTGCCTTGGAATAGGATTTTGTGAGTAAACTTCTCCAAGGCTATTAAATCAACATATGTTTCTGACTAAGGGAGTGGAGAAATCCATTGTATAATCGGTAATATCAGGAGGCTTCACTTACACCAGAGTCAATCACAAGGTCGGTTGAGGTTGGTTGAAGGGATATCCCCCCAATACCTTCTTAGCATCAGAGATATTTCTGGGGATCTATTCGTATTTGGGGATCTTGTTAGTGCCCTTACCTCCGTGAGAGGTTGTGCTTTCAAGGTTTCGGGCTTTTCTACCCTACCCATACGATGGACCTGACTTACGACTTCTTGCATGTGCATCGGTTATACAGTGATTGCTTAGTTTCTTGACTTAGGTGCCACATAGGTTACTTGCAGGGGTTATTCTGCAGGTACCCTGGGTCAGATAAGGGTCAGACAAAACACAACCTTTATGGATGATTACTTCTCTGGGGTGATCTGACCAACTAGTTTTTAAGCCCATGAGGGCCCTTATAACTAATTTCTGTTACCTCCGATCTTTAGCAGGGAGTCTCAGGCCCCCCTTGGGCGAGACATACCTACTTTAGGGAGGGAGGTCCCTTTCAGCGACTTTATCATGTTTGTGTGCATTTTGGTCGTTTGATTATTTTTGGTGTGCTCTTTGATTACTAGTTGGACTTAGGATTTGTTTTTGTATCTTGAGTCTTAAGTCATCATGGAGTCGAACCAACTTCCCCGCCGGTCCTGCCGCTTGTTACAATTACCACTGGATTTCGAGTCTTTTCCTTCTAAAAGGAGTAGAGTTATTAAACATGGTACACACACCTCTATTTTTCAGACTTGTGATTCTACAAGGATGAGTACTGAACTGACTTATCAGAATACTGGGAGCCCTTCGACACCCACACATACTATAGTTAATGGAAACCCTTCGACTTCTGCAACCACAATGGTTGTAGTGCCGAAGGTACCTATCATCATTGTTACCCATCCTATTGTGAATACTCAACCTATTGCCATGAACCCATTTGGGTCTCTTGGTCACTCACCAGGATATAATGTTTAGTCCATCCCTATGGCCTCTAGTCCTTTTTCCTATGGTATGCTGAATTTTACTTCATAGTTTTCAAACTCCATCTCAGTTGTTGGCCCTAATGCTAGCATTGCACTTGGGGGCACAACTCCTCCTTATACTCCATTCTCATTTGGTGGCTCTCAAATCCCTCAAATTACTCCTACTATGGGAGGCATTCCTTCTTTTAACCCTGGGTCTAATCTTATTGCTTCTGGATGGAGAAACCAACCTGAAGGACAAGATTTTGTTCAAGTTTCATCCTATACCCTCACCTCCTCGGTGTTTATTCCAACCAACACGTTTGGCATGAAAAATCCACCTTTATCCTACGGATTCACACCTGGAGGAGCTCAGTTTCACACCTAGGGCAACCCCCAACCTGGAGGAGCTTAGTTTCACACCTTGGGCAACCCCCAACTCAGAGCCACTCCGCCTAGGGGAAAGTTTTATAACCCCCATCAGAAAATTCCTCCTAGAATGATGCCCAAACTACCTCTTATGAACCAACCTAGAGGAGGGTCTTACAATCCCGGACAGGGCCATGGTGCTTACCAGAACTTTGGATGGGCTGCAGTTCCCCAAAATAATCTTTCTAGGGAGCTTAGGGCCAGATGTTGCAACCCCATCTCCCTTTTCTGGCCACACTTAATCTGCCAAACTTGTCTAAGTTGATGAACAACCTTGTGTGTCATGATCCTACATGGCCCCCCGTCCCCACCAAGCTTCCTTCAGAAATTCCAAAATTCAAAGGTAAGAATGGCGAGGATCCCGGTGATCACATCACCACCTTTCACCTAGGGTGCTCTTCGAATTCTCTTAATGACAATTCCATTCGGTTAAGATTATTTCAAAGCACCCTCATTGGGGTTGCTACAAAATGGTATATCGAGTTACCTATGGGGGCATATGGGACCTTTAGTCAGATGGTGCTAGTCTTCCTTAACCACTTCCAATTGTTGGTTCATTATAATGTTGGCCTAGAAATTATGTAAACCTTATGCCAGGACACATCCACACATATTTTGAATCACATCTAGGAGTGGCATAGATGGAAGAGGTTGATCAAGACCTGCATTCCCTCGGATTTCCTATTAGAATGGTTCCTTAAGTCTTTGCAGCCTCCTATCTCGAAGGATGTTGCGACATCCAGGGTTACTTCTGAGGAAGAAGCAATCTTCAAAGCCAAGCAGTTATATCTTATATATGCTTAGCCTGGGATGTTATACCATATTCTTCTGGATGCACCAAGGTCAAACTATGACCCTAGACAAAATCTCGGACCTCATGTCGATGGCATTGTAGGCTCTGCCAATGTGAAATACATAGACTCGGTGACAAGCCATTTGAAAGAGTTGTCTCTAAATCAATCTGCAAGAGGGCCAGATTTTTCTGTGTCTTCCAATCCCACTAAGTCGATGGATGTACATTCTGTGCAATCGTCGACCGACCCAAATGGTAACCAACAACCAGACAGGAATAAGAAGAAAGGAAATAATAATAATTGTAAGGGTGGGAAGAATAATAATAAACCCAAGGACAATGGTGATAATGAGAAGACGAACAATAATGTTGGTGAGGGCAAGAAAGAAAGGCGTAAGGTGAAATTTCCCTGTAAGCTTTGTACAGATGATCATCTTACTCACTTATGCCCCAAACTTGCAGAAGCTGCAAGGCTCTTATCTCTACCACCCACCATGCTGACGAATCCTTTCCCACATAACCAGCACATGGCCTCGAGCTCCTCAAATGTCGAAAATGTGGTCGGTGGAAGTCAAAACCCACCGACACAAGATAGTGATCATTTATGCATCAAAATGGTCCTTTCTTAGGTTAATTTAGCCACCCGGTCTTGCGATTACAAATATTCACAGACTGTACCTAGTCTAGAATCTCCTCCTCCTCCTCCAGAGGCACCTTTGCAGATCGAAAAACCAGAGCCACTGGCCCATTGCCTCGTATTCCGAAAGGAGTACTCAAGCACTCTACCCACAATCCAAATGCTAGAGCCACCCAGAATTACTCTATTGTTAAGGACCTGGGTCAAACCCCTTATGTGATGTCGGCTATGGAGGTACTCCAGACTTGTCCTTGATAGAGGAATGCCTTGCTATCTGCGATAGGAGCTCTAGACCCCAATGGCTCAAAAGTTGCTAAAAAGTTATCAAGTTTGATGTCACGGATGTGAAGACTCACTTGCCTTACCATGTGGCATTCCAAATCCATGTGGGGTACTTAAAGTATACCATCAAACGTGTGGTTTTTGATGAAGGCGTTGCTACATGTGTCATGTCCTTGATCTGTTGGAAATCTCTTGACTCTCTGACTCTTTCTCAATTGTCGACCATGTTGAATGCTTTTGACGGATGTTCCTTTCGTCCTCACGATATTCTTCCTGCCTTTTCGGTCCAGTTAGGTGGGAAGACGATAAAAGTGGATGTTGAGATGGTTGATGCACCCCTTGATTATAACCTGTTACTAGGACGCAATTGGACTTATGCTATGATTGTCGTCGTATCGTTCATCTTTCGTACTTTTTGTTTTCCTCACAGTGGGAAGATCATGACGATCAATCAGTTGTCCTTTGCGTATGCTAGCCCTAATGCATTTGTTGGACCGTCGATCCCTCTGGTTGACAATTCTCAGCCTGCAACTGATAATATCGGTGTCGGAATGTATTCATCCCTTATGGGTACCTTCGAGTTCATGGCATTGATTCACCATGTTTACGCCATGTCCAGTAGGCCCGTTTCGTCAGAGAGGTCCGTTCCTTTTCGCACTTCCTATTTAACGATCCATGGACCCTAACTTCCTCGACTTCATCTTGTGAAGGTCGATCACATTCTGGAATGGCCATGCCACTATCGGTAGTGGATATAGCATATCAATTTGTTCTTGACTCTTCCATCGATATCGATACTATTACCTTGCCGATGAACGAGGAGGATCATATTCTTAAGCCCATGGGGGCCACTTCGTTGTCTTGTTCTCATGATTTCCTTGATGAGACTTTGCCCTCAAATGAAGCTATCATCGAAGCCATGAATGGTTCTAACAAACCTTGGGATGATATGCATCATCGCTCTTATTTTCTCCCAGAGCTTGCTAGAATCGAACAAGATGACTTTTGATCTACTTTGAGCGAGATAGTTGGTCACGTCGTACTTCCACTTGATACACACGACATTTATGCCGATGGAAATATGGTGAGTATCTCTCCTACCATCACGATCAATATCTCTCGTAACCCTAGCAAGATTGAAAATGTACACATCGGTGCAGATTGTTCGCCAGAAGAAATCTTGGTCTACACCGAACTCTTCAAGGAATTCTGAGATGTATCTTCTTGGTCATATGAAGAGATGCCAAGAATTGACCCTCGAATTGTTGATCATGAGATTAGAACTTATCTGGATGCTAAGCCTGTTCGACAACATCTTAGAGTTGTCAATCCCCGGAAGGCCCCTGCTATTAAGGCAGAGGTAGAGAAACTACTTAATATTGGCTTTATCTACCCGGTTCCCTTGACTGAATGGGTATCCAATCTTGTTCCTGTGAATAAAAAGAAGGGAACCATATGTGTATGCATGGACTTTCGTGACCTGAACAAACCTGTCCTAAAGACAACTTCCTGACACCTTTCATCGATCAAATTCTCAACGAGTGTGCGGGAAGCGAAGTGTTTTCTTTCATGGACAGATTTTCAGGCTATAACCAAATTCAAATTAACTTGGGGATAAACACAAGACATAATTTATTTGTCCTTGGGGTACTTTAGCATACCGGAAGATGCCTTTCGGCCTTAAAAACATCAGAGCAACCTTCCAACGTGTTATGACCTTCGCATTCCGCAATCTTAAGCATATAGTCGAAGCTTATCTTGACAATCTTGTTGCTCACTCTTGTAAGAGAGTGGATCACTCTAAGCACCTTCGGCTAGTTTTTGAAAGATGTCATCATTATAGAATCTAGTTGAACCCTCATAAGTGCATCTTTTGCATTAGGTCTGGATGTATTTTGGGATTTTTAGTCTCTGAGACCAAGATCATGGCATATCCATTAAAGGTTGAGGGAATACTTCGATTGCCTCCCCCACACACTATTCGACAACTTCAAGGTTTACAGAGGAAAGCCAACTTTTTAGGTTGGTTTATCATAAACTATGCCAATATCACTAAGGGTTACATGTGTCTTTTGAAGAAGGAAACCCCTTTTATCTGGGATGAGTGAGCCCATGAATCCTTC
>JASDQU010736136.1:165983-180896 GCA_032191745.1 Picea mariana | reverse complement strand
TAAAAATATATATATATATATATATCAAATAAAATAAAATAAAGAGAAAAAGGGGACAAATAGGAAAATAAAAGGGAAAAGGGGGGGAAAACCTAAAAGAAAGGGGATTTAGGGTTTGGGGACTGGATAAAAGAAGGGAGAGGGGGAAAGAAAGGGGACATTTTTTCAGATTGGTATTGTTATGCTGCCAGACTAGAGAATGGACTGATTTCTTGTAGGAGTTGGGGATTCTCAGCAGACTTGAGTGGTATCTCAGCCTTGGAGGCGAGCTAAGAAGCTAGTTACTCTCTGATTGTGTGTGGCCCCATTGTGGCTTGGGGGGCTGAGGGGGAAGAAGAGTACCCCTAGCATTTGGCTGGGAGGTACCAGTGGGTTCATTGCGGTCGGCAAGCAGGAGCAGGAGCAACAGGACCACAGGAATCATTGCGGCAAGAAAATAAGGCAAAGGTATGTTCCTGAACTGAGTAGAGTAGAATGCATAGTGATTACTGCTGAGATTTTGATTGTATGGATGCAAAATGTCTTTTCCTCATCCTTAACTCAGAAGATTCACGTTTTCATAATTATCTCAGTTTAGGGTTACTGGTAAATAGTTGGGGTTAGGGTTATTTGTTTTTTTCATGTATGGAACAGTTTAGGGCTGGGTAATTTCGTATGGGGTGTAAGGTATTTCATTTCTGTTGTATATGGCTNTGGGGCGTGTGGATTACTGTTTGGGTATGGGCGTTCTTGTATGAATGGGGGCGTTCCTTTCTGCAGTGGGTACACCTTTATTTCTGGGCGTGCTAAACTCATTTTGCACAGACTTGTGTGTGTTCTTGTCCCTTGATGAATTTCTGGGCATGCTAAACTCGTTTTGCACAAACCTGTGTGCATCTTGCTTCTGCTATGAGCATTTTCTGTGGGCCAATTCCTGAAAGGGGGCGTTTATTTTCCATTTATTAATAGCTATGTGTGTTGATTGTCTTACAATGATGGTGTGCGTTTTTCTTTCTGTGGGCGAGTTAAGAGTTAGCGGGTGCGTTCCATTTCATAGTACACCTGTTTATCTTTGGTTTAGATTTTTATTTTTTTCATTTCTCAGCGCCCTGTCCAGAAATATACCTTCAACATATTGTTTTATTTAACAATTACTCTTCGGTAGTAATACTGAATATAAATACTCACGCTCTAACTAGAAGGGCCAAAACAAGCCTTAAAACCTACCTTTTTGGTTCACTATTGAGTTCACTTGGAAGGATGGACATGCGAATGCCAGGAACATGCTAGTCCCTCAATTCTTCATATTCTATGTTCCTTCATGAACCCTATAAGGAAGCTTAAGATGATATTGTTAAATTGTTAAATGAGTAAATAATGTATAATTAGGAGGAGAAACTATAACAGGACCATAAACAATATATAAATCCCAATCGAATAAGAGAAAAGCACTAGGCTAACAACGGGGGTATCCCAGGTCAAGCCTCAGCGCTTGTTGTGTTTAATATAACTCTCCAAACCCTCACAAAAATAGCAGGCTGGCTGTTTAACAAGGAATACATTCCTGTACATTGTATTGTTCACAGCACTAGACGGGCAAATGCGACCGATAAGTGTATTCCTCCTAGAATTATAGAAAAGTTACAATGGCTGTGTATTTATACAGTGGAAGGGACAATTCACGTCCCCTTCAAGCCTAGATAGCTGACCTGCACATGACCAACAATGAATTAAGGTTCGTTGTAAAGGAATTTAGGCGATTTAGGTTTTGTTGAAAAATGAAATATGTTTTGGCGTTAATCAGCCACATAGTATGTGGTTGTGCTAGTAACATATACTTTGAACCCTAACCCAGGCCAGATCTAATCTACACCCATATAAAAGCCACCTATATTTCATAGCAATAAATAGATAAACTAATAAAGCCATACAATTCAAATTAACCTACGATTATCACGACCACTCCTGGGATTACTACGTTTCATTAACGCTGTCACTCCTGGGGATTAGTGATTTATTGATGGTCCATAGGGGAACCCGTTCTGCTACTGAACGTACTGCTCGGATACTGGGTGGGTTAGGTAGATGCTGCCATAGCTATAGTGCTGATTTTTAGAATTGATTCCAACGTGCAGCGGGCAGAACGTTTATGGAACGACTGTCAGCCGTTAAAGGAATTTCAGAGTTTTGTTCTTTTAAAATTCAGAGTATTATCAAACAGGAATTATAGTTGCATCCTGGAGTTAACGTTTCCCTTCAGCCTGACTGATAATTACCAGCTGTTCAATTCGATTTCCCTTATTGAATGTAAATTAACCTAGGGGGTACGAATCACCTTATAATGTATTGTCAGGAAATTTAATGGAAAAACTGGTTATGCCTTTTGTGTATGTAAAGCCAGATTGGTTCTTCATTAATCATAGAGACAGGATTTAATTGATCTTTTATTCATTTAAAAGGGGGGTTTTTCTTTAGTTGTTTACCTAATTAGGGTATGGATGCATTTTAATGGAAAAAAAAATTATATATTAAAATGCAAAATTAGCAATGGTTCCGCTTCTATTTCTTAAATTCTTGATGCTATTTATATTCTGTTGGATGTAATGAAACGAATGCTACATTAATGGAAGGAAGGTCATTATAACTCTAATTGGAAACTGGTTAGTGGATATAACTAGTCATTTATTGCAAATGCACATTCAAATTTTAGTATGATTTAGTCGGCAAGTTTGGTTGACATCGTTTACGGTAGGGATGTCATTATCACCTTCTTGGGAATTGGTTAGTGGATCTACAAAGGCATTTATTGCATTGGTACATTTAGTTGATTCTGCCCCAAAACCACACAAGTTAACCTCCACCGATTTATTCTGCGTGTTTTTACTTAATATGGGTTAACCTGCGATGAACATACTGGATATTGGCAATGTTAATCTGAGATATTAATTTATTACTTGTTATATGCTTAATGCAAGGTCGTTTAAATGGAATGCAGATGATAATACCCGTTCATTACTAATATTAATATTGTTTAAGCGTCAATGTTAATATTGGCTTAATTACCATGATATTACTTGTTTAGATTGCCATAACAAGGTTTGTTTAATCTGCAAGGTCAATGATGATGTTTGACTCACAAAATTAATAACTGTTTAATTGCCATATTAATATTATTAATGGAAATGTTAATACTAGTTGAATGGCAATGTTAAGTAGTTGTTCATTTGTAGCTATTCATATTATTAATGGAATATTAATGCTGGTGGAATTGCGATGTTAAGTAGTTGTTAAATCGCAATATTAATATTATGTACTGGAAATGTTAATTCTTGTTGAATTGCAGTATTAAGTATTTGTTTAATTGAAATATTAATATTATTTATTTGAATTGTTAATGCTGGTGGAATCGCAATGTTAAGTAATTGTTTACTTATTGTGTAATTGCAATATTAATATTATTTAATGGAAATGTTAATATTAGTCGAATTGCAATGTTAAGTAGTGGTTAATTGCCATGTTCATATCAGTAATGGAATGTTAATGTTAATTGTTTAATTGCAATATAATATTATTAATTGAAATGTTAATGTGGGTTGAATTGCAATGTTGAGTAATTGTTCAAATTGCAATGTTAATGGGGATGCTTAAGTTGCAAGGTTAATATTTGTTAAATGAATGTTCGTGATGATGTTTAGAAATAATAATTTTATTGGCTTAATTGAACTATTAATGATGATGTTGGATTGCAATGCTAATATTGTTTAAATGGAAATGCCAATGACGAGGTTTAAATTGCGATGCTATTATCTTGTAAGGTTGTTACAATTATGGTAACAATTGGCAGGAAGGGAAAGATCATATGGAGGTGGTAAATGTTCGAGGGTTTAACATTATGGTATGATATCATGGCGCAATTAAGGCAATTAACAGAAAAATGCATTGCGCTTGTGCTTCTTGCTTGACCCTGAACTAGTGTCTATTGACCTTATAACAACATAATGGGGGTTGAATTTATTGGTTTTTACCTTATGAAAAAGTCTTCGTCGGTTGATGATAATTAATGGAGCAATTGGTCTTGATTGATGTCTTCGGGTCTCAATAGTGGTTGGTCGACTTGAGTCCTCTTGACTTGCGTCTCCCGCAGAGGTCATGATTGTCCCTGATTTTGTAGTACTTGGTGGTATTGTATTGCGTAGAATGTTCGTGTCGGGCGGGATATAGACACCTCTTGTAGCTTAGTATTTATGTCTGTGTGTAAATCCAGTGGAAGGAATCCAGTGCCGTATCAAGAGTCTCGGGCGGTTTAAAGGCACAGTTCCACTCTTGCGACACACTTTGAGCTGTATCAGTAGTCTCGGGCTATTTAAAGGAACAGTTCCACTACTGCAACTCTACTGTTGGATTCTTTCAAGCTGTGACAGTACTGTACCTCACCCCTGGTGTCTTTTTCTGCTTACAGCTGCTAGTTACACGCCTTAGGTCTAGAGGCATTTAATTCTTGTTGTCACTGTGATATGTCGGGTCGTCTTGATTGTGTTCGTCTTACTTGCATCTTGTTGGTTCGAGCAGTGACGTAGAGTCGAGGGGGTGGTTTCTTCTACACGCGCGCACACACTTTAACAACCAAAAAAAAAAAAAATTTGCACCTATTGACAGAGTAGTTGTCCTTAACTAGGAGGGTTCTTACACTTTGTCCAACAATTCCTGTAACTGTATTTTTTTAATACTGTCAATTTGGGAAACTCATTTGGTAAGGTACTTTAAATATAGGGTCTGATCCAGGTAGCAGGTCTATGGAAAAGTCTATTTCCCTTCTAGGGGTAAATCCAAGTATTTCATCAACAAACACGTCTCTGAATTCCTGTAGAACAACAAAGTCTCCAAAGTTGGGCTTATCTTGTTTTTCTAACAGATTATTTATTTAGATAGCGTAAACTTGACAACCCTTTCTCATGCATTTCTTGAATTGCATTGTTGTGACTTGTCTAACTGATATTGGTTTTGGTATACCTTGGGCTGTTTTAGTAGTGTCATAATCATCTTTATACTTAAGTGTCTTTGCACAACAATCTAGTGCTTCTTTGTGCTTTTCCCAACCAATTCATTCCGATAATCACATCATAAGATCCTAGTGGTAGAATGTTTAGATTTGTTCTTATGTTTTTACCATCTAAGTTGAACTCATATTCAGAAATAAAGTCAACCACTTTCCTTTTAGTTCCTATTGCGAGTTGTACCAACCATGATTTTACGTGTCTCATTTTCTTAAGCCTATTTGACTCTATTATACCAGGAGTGATATAACTTAATGTAGCTCCAGGATCAATTAAAATAGAAATTTGAGTGTTATTTACCTTCAATTTCCACCATAAAAGACTGGTGCTCAGTTTACTAACCATTTATGCCTACATTGCTTCGATGCAAGCTTATGATCACATCGCTTACCATCGAGGCTTCCTGCAATTGTGAACAACAATTATGTTTGTTGAATTGAAACATGGACAGTTCCTCCTTAGATGAGATTATCCACATTCACAGCACTTTAATGGTTTGAGGGGGTTGTCCTCAAACTTCTTCATTCCCAGGTTCACTGGTTTACTGCTACCTTGCGTATTTGGATTATTAGAGTGAAAGTCTTTCCTCAGAAAGCCTTTTGTTGCATTCTGATACAGAGCTGGATGGTATACCTTCTTCTGCTAGTTCATTCGGTCTTGTTTCTTGTTCTTCCAAGCTTTGGGAAGATCTCCTCATTGTTTGTACTGGTTGTATCACATTCGTGTTTTTATGAATACTTCACTCAAGGACTTGGGGTTGTCAAACTCAATTTTGTCCCTGTAAGACTGTGGTAAACAGCTTAGGAACCACTAGATTTTTACCTTGTCCTCCAAGATATAAGGTACGAACCTTAGTAATTCTAGGAATTTGTTTGTAATATCCTCCATTGTCATATAACCAAGTCGTAATTCATAGAATTCTTTCATTTTTCTTTCATAGTATCTTTCAGATAAGTACTATTTCTTGAAATATTTTTTAAAGTTGGACCATTCCATCTATTTCCCTTTTAGGCCTTTGGCCAATTTCAGATCTTGCCACCAAATGTTGGCTTTTCTATTCAGATTGTAAATGGCCATTTTGACCTTCATATTGCTAGAATATTTGTATATATAGAAACAAAATTTGATGTCTAATAACCATGCTTCAACTTCCTCTCCTATTCTAGATTCTCCATCAAATGTAGCTAGTTTAATTTTCTTAAATTCTCCTTCAAGGTGGTCTATTTGTTTTCTTTTTTTGTCTGCCTTTTATTTATCCTCAGCTGAAGGTGTACCTTCAGATGAACTGTTTCCTTTTTCTGCTACAGGACCAGAGTTCTTGGAGGCCCTTTTGCTGACCTCTTCTTCATTGTTATCGTCCTTTGGGATTTTCTTTGTCACTATATTGCACAACAGGACTTCATTTATTTCCTGCCACCCGTGCTGTGCTTTCTTTAGTTTTTCATTATCGGCTTTGAAAACCTATAGCTCAACAATGATATTTCTCATTATTTCTAGAACTTTAGTAGGTGAGCTTCTGTCACTATTTTGTCTTTGATTTTTAGGAAGCCCTTTTTCAGGATTCCCATCAAGTCTTATTTTTGCATCATCCTGTGCTGCCATGATTAACAAAAAACATAAGAGGGTTTTCTGTTTACAACAGTAAATTTTTATTATTTTTTCATAAACGAAATTATGTCTTAAGAAATCAGGTGGTCCTATTCAAGGTCCAAGTGTTGTAACCTTCTCTCTGATACTATATGTAATGTTTCCCTAAAATGTCATAATTTTTTTTTTCTTTCCCTTATTTCCTCTTAAGGACATTAAAATTCATTTCTTCATTAAGGAATTTACCTAAACATAACCACAAGGGCGGTGGATAAATTTGAATTCAATCAAGGATCTATTTGCAATTAAATAATAGTCCATATTGATGCTTCATATAAACTATACCACCGACCTCCACAAGGACTAATTATATTTAAATATGAATGTGAAATGCTACCATAATATAGTCCAAGCTTATGACATCACCAAATTATTTATGTTCATAGGTATGTCACCATAACTTATGCCCCATTCACACAAGTAAGACTTACCATGGGGTATCCACGTATGGGCATCTTTAAATCCTAAGGTGATAACACGATTTCCTCAGAAAAAGAGACAAATACTAAATTAATGTATTTCAAATAGTGTGACAGTTCTCCTGTGCGAGATTTCTGACCTGTAAGGTGTTTTTATAAGATTATTTATACTTGTTAAATACTTAAGCCTCACAGACATTCCTATCCGGACCATCTCTGGCATAGGTTCTTTTTTTAAACCAAAATCGATGATCGCGAGGCAACCCTAACCAACACTGAAGTTCCAGACTATCTTCCATCACGATTTTTCCATGGATATGAGGTGGATTCTCTTGGGTACGATTGTAATGGATTAATGGCTTCCATCCAAGATAATTAAAGCATCTGAACACATTTCCTTTGACACTATCGTGTGTTTTAAAGTGCCCTACCGAAGATCCCCCACCTTTCTCTAACTCTGACATTTAGGTATAGGACCTCATTAAACAACTTTGTGACTAGACAATGGTTATCCAATGACTATCAATCCATTTTGATTTTTGGCTCTGTGTTTTCCTATGGAAAAAGGTGTCGCGGACGTTTCTGTTTATCAATCTTTCTCGCGTATCTCTATTTTGACGTTGCTCCTGTATACTTTTATTTTGACATTATCTCTATTTATAAATCCTTCAAAGCGAGAATAATATCATTCTAGAGGTTGTTTACTCAATGAACCAATTGACCATGTCCATCTTCTGGGTAAGTTTTAACAGTTTATTAAACATTAAGTAGAGTCTTCAATAGTTTATTACGGTGATGGTCATCTCATTTTGTTGTCCTTTTCCGAGTTTAGATACATTAACCCCTATCATTAAAGTTTACTATGCTTTAGGTTTAGTTATTGTACTGAAAACATATGGGCTCTTTGTTCATCCATGTTTTCCCGAAATTCGCGACACTCTGTCTGTTCATTATTTTCCCAAGAAATACTAGTTAAATCTTCAGGAAAAAGAAAAGGGACTTAGGTATTCACTGAGCCCTAAATTTTGAATCCTCCTTATTCTTACCCTATGGCTATATGTCGTGGTACAACGTTGAATTCCCAGGAAGTTTCGTTAGATTTTTTTATTTATTTTTTAATCTGTATGTGTCCCTCTATGCTTCTTCTCGTCTTTTCCTTTGTGATTGGCATGTTTCTCCGTCGATTCTCTTACTCAGATTCCTGTAAGATGGAAGGTGAACCCTCGGGGTCTAGTTATGACAATTCTTTACATTGACTGTTTGATCCCTCGTTATTTTCTGTGAATTTGATCCTGGATAGGTTTAAACAAGTCTTTGACACAGCTCAACTTGTATTGTCTATATATTAAGAAAAAATAACACTGGCGTCTACTTTATTTGATTTCAATGGTTACTGTACTATATTTGTTTTCTTATTTATCTTTGTTTTCATTTAAACTATTGGTATAAATCACTAATTATGGGCATTGTCGATGCGAGGTACCCATCATGGGTTTACTGCACTCTCCTTCCTCGACTGATCATCTATCAGATAGCAAGCAACAAGGCAAGGATTTGAGTTTGCACATTAGAAGATGAGTATTCCTCTAGAATGATTAAACCATTGGTTCAATCATTGTCCATGTTATTAAAGTTTCATTACCTTTCTTTCATTTACAAGCTATTAATACTTTCGGGGTATGTTTTCTTTTGTAGAGCTTCGTTCCGCAMAAGCTCTAGATATCTCCCTCTGTTCTTGAAAAATGTCTTCGGGTTCCAAGCTCATCTCTTCTCAACTTTAACTCTATATATTCTAGGAAATGAAAATCACGRCTCCACCCAATCCTCGATTACAATTTATTCTATTATCACCTTCAGTATTATAAGAGGGTCCATATTCAGTTTTTGAGTTTTGAACAACTATGTAATGAATTTTTCCTTGATATAGAACTACAATCCTTGTCATATGCACTCGGAATGGCACAGTAACTGGAAGCGAGTTTCATCTGTAGGTTTCGAGTACCACCTATTATTGAAAGAATTATTACAGTCTAGACATTTTGATTTACATGTACTCAAACTGTCTGTTCCGGTACTAATATAATTACCAGAATTTCTCTATGGTACTAGAGTCATGGGTATTCCCTTATTTTTCTATATTCCAAAATTTATATTGAAGAAAAGGAATCGTTGTTATTACTAAGGCTAGGAAAAGGAACTCAACTCGCATTGTACCTATGAATTCATTAAGGTCCTAGTTTCTATATTTCAAAATAATTTCATTGGACTCTGTTCCACATTTCGTTTATATTTTTGTATTTGCATGTCTGTCAGAATAATCTATCATGGACATAATATAGGAATAAATCAAATATTTACACATTATGTTGTAGACATTAAATCTTCATTTTTCTTTTGTGGCATCTAGTCAGATTTTCCAATAGTAAACAGGACTGTGTTTTTTGTTTTTTAAATTATAGATATATTTATCTCGTGGAATACTAGTTCTTGTACTAGTTTTAATTCTAGCCCTGTCTGGAAATGGGGTCTCGATAAGTAAAAGAAATAACCTTCAGATTTTATCTGTAGAAGAATATCAAGGCTCCATATCTAAACTTATTTTCCAAAGGTATTCATAGATAGGTAGTTCTGAATCAGAAAACAAATCAATGCACTGTCATTTATCCTATTATTACTATCTCATAGTAGTACTATAGTTTTCATTTTACAGAGGTGATTGATCCCAAAAACTTAACCATGCATAATTATTTAAAATCTATAATAACCATTAAAATCTAAGATCTAGCATTTGTCCATAATTGAATCTAACCGTAAGAGTCATTCTGAATTGGAACTGGAGGGGATTCCATCAATATTCGGTGACTCAATCATTTAATCCTAGATGGTAATAATCCAGTTCAGAATTAATAGACGTGCCATATCAACATTTTAATCATTTAAATAGAGATGGAAATAATTCAGTTTAGAATTAACAGATGTACCATATCCGTGTTTTAATCATTTAAACAGAGATGGAAATAATTTAGTTCAGAATTAACAGATGTACCATATCTGCATTTTAATCATTTAAACAGAGATGGAAATAATTCAATTCCGAATTAACAGATGTACCATATCAACATTTAATATTTTAAATAGAGATGGAAATGATTCAGTTAAGAATTAACATATGTACCATATCATCGTTTAATCTTTTAAACAGAGATGGAAATAATTCAATTCAGAATTAACACATGCATTACAACAAATATATAATAATCCAAATAGAGAAGGAGTTGATTAGCATATATGAATTAGTTTGCAGCGAAGACAAAGGGAACAACCACATTCCTCCCAACCATAGAATAGGGCAGCCAATATCACTTGTCCTATTCACCCCCTAGCCTGACCATGAATCCATGAGGGAAAACTTGGAATATCCTCTTCAACAATGTCTTCCTCTATCAATATCATTCTCCTTGCCTTACACTCAGAAATTAGTGCTCATAACAACAGGTACTCAACAATTCTTTTCCCAACATACTCCTCCTTGCCTCATATTTTAGAAATAGAGTTCATAACAACAAGAGGTAATTCCTTCCCCAGCATACTTGGCAACGTCCTGCCTCCTCACATATGTTATTTATCAAAACAATCTTTTTGCCTAGGTCGTATTTTCCTCCCTTGGGAATTTTCACAGCTTTCTGAATCCCTGATTTTCAAGGGTTTTCAATGGCCAAATATCTGATTTTCCACTTGTAACAATCATCCCTGAGGTAGTTCCAACATGTTCCCCACTCATGGAGTCATGGTCAATTGATTTTAACATGGTTGTTCCATTTGTCCTCCTGCAATAAATATAAAATATTATGTTTTCATACAAGTGTCATAATCAAATAGTTAGTTGGGTCAAATCAGATCTCTACCCAATAGTCATAATTATTAATTACATTTAACCAAATTCGAAATTCATAATTTCCATAAATGGAAAAAAATTTCAAATTTTGAATTTACCAAAAACGGAAATAATTTTCCTGGGAATTCCAAATTCCAAAATTTATTTATTTATTGGGGGGATGTTACAACCTCATTCACTCAATCACTCAATGAATCCACAAGTGCACATCTTTTGGAGGTAGATGTAGTTTCAAGAAGAAGGAGAGAGAGGTGCATGCTCAGTCTTGGATATTATTTAGTGTTTTGGTCTTTGTTCTTGGCATTGTATTGCCAATCTATTATTGTTGAATCTGTTTCTAGGTTTTCTCACCCATGAGAGTTTCCCGAGATAAAATTTTGTGTACCTTCTGATTGTGTTTCTTTGAATGATCCTGCTTATGTTTTTATGCTCTAGTAAATTGAAAATAATCTAATAATAGCTCTAAATTTAAAAATAATTTGGTAGTTGGGGTATTTTTAGTAGTCTCTCATATATTTAGTCATGATGATAAAATTTAAATCCCTATGACTATGACCAAGCCCATTACTCTGTCTGGTTGGAGTTTCCAACCCTTCTATCTAATTTTCATCCATTTGTTGACCTATCTATGCATTTATTTGGTAAGATTATTATTCCAAATGGTCATTTCAACTATGTTAGGGTGAATCCTAAAGTGTGTATGGAGGTGGTTCTCAAGTGTAACATCCCTCCTTTTATCTATGTATGCACAATTGATGGTGTTCAATAGTAGAAGGCATGTTCCATGAATCCTTTGAATTCATGTTTTGTGTGGTAGGTGATGGGTTTCTAAAATGGACCATATTGTTCATATTGTATAATTTAATTACCTCCTCAGAACCTCCTATTTTCCTATCATTAACCCTAATATTTACCAAACTAACCCCTTTTGTGACCAATGATATGTTGTTGATTAATAAGTTGCAATGGCTAATTTTTGTTTCATTTTATGAGATTGTTTTGAGCATGCTTGAGCTTTCTTTTATGTTTATGAGTATGAGGTAATGATGTTCTTTATGAAAAATTTATTGTTGTATCCTTTAATACCATTTTCTATAGAATTATTTTATAAAGGTTTCTCCAGCCATTATATCCACCATTGACATATATCCTAGTTGCAACATGAAAAATATACAAGTTTTTCTCCCACTTTGCAACTCAACATAAAAAATCATTAACCAAAGCAGAAAGACAATGCAACATTGGAATAAGATTAGGGTACATAAATATTGACGTTACCTAGAAAAATGAAGATATGAACACATTGCAACTAGGCTTAGAGAATCACAATCTATAATACTCCAACCCAATAAGGAGAGACATGGATTGTAACATACACAAATTTCCATATAATTAATTTTTTTGTTAGGTTCAAAATATGGATGTGTTTTCGTCAATCCTTACTTTGACAGAAGCTAATTAGATATGTTCTAAAAAGGTGATCTATAGAATTCTCATAAACTATTATCATCTCTTTTTAATCCACTAAAGGGTTTCTATCCCAAGAGAACAGGTTATAAAAAAGAACGGGTTTTCCCTTAAATTGCAAAAACAAAACAAAGGGGCCACCCTTGTATTCTCCCAAACATGACTCAACATACTAAACAAGATATGTAATGCTCGTGACCTTAGTACATCTAAATTGTGGGTAAAATAATTGGAAAAGAGGGTTTATATTAAAAAAATTCCAAAATAAAACTTGCATATTAAAGTGAATGGGTAAAAAGGGTCGTCCTAAGATTTGCTAAAACTTTAAATTTGTTTCTTACCATATTGGTCGTCGGATTTTTTGAAGGAGGGAGATGCGTCTTAATCTTCAGAAAAAAAATTCAATACATACAAGACAGTCTCTCCAATCCAATAACCAATGCCATTACTCTATTCCGAGAGAACAACATGCATTATCGTTAATGTGAACTACATACTACTAGGTGAGGGGATCAAGGTTTGTGATCACTTGAATCAGACGGTTATGTAATCCTTTCCCATATTCATTTTGTCACTTTTTGTTCTAGGAGTATTTCCTCTGGTCGAAAAAGAGGTTTGATATTGTTTTTCTATCAAATGAATGTGTAAATGTGTTGAACCTGCACAGAATAGATCTATCTAGAAAATACTACACACATTTGCAGAGAGAAATTGAGAAAGAAGAAGCAAGATAGAAAGAATGGAAGAATTCTCATTAACTGTATTCCACACACAAAGAGTGAATAATTTACAATAGAATATAGGATACATGAGTAAATAATGATCCATAGTGGTGGTCTAGATTGATTTGGACACACACCAGCAGTTACAGTTGTGAAATGCCACCTAGTCTAGTCTCTCAGGCAGTTACGGGGGTGAACTACCACCTAGCTAAGATAACTAGTCAACTAGTCTTCAGTTAACTAACTGAACAAAGAGTAGTGAGTTGGAAATGATCCCAATGTTGCATGGTGAAAAAAACAATGAAACATCTAAACTCAACTCAACTAGTCAAACTGAAGTGTCAATTGAAAGAGAATATTCTCCAGGTGGAATATTCTCCCCTAAAATATAGGAAACTGGATAATGACTAATTATGACTATTAAACAAGGAATAACCTTATGAAAAATAAATCCTAGGTGTGTGTGAAGTAACTCCAACACCTGCCCTAAACATCACTGTGGTGAAAATAAATAATGGGTCCCAGCTACGAGGCCATGTTAGGTACCCAAATACAAAAGATACACTAAACTAAAAGATGAAAGAGGGAAAACCTCATGGGAACAAAATCCCCCCTCAGTTTTTTTTTTTTTTTTTTTTNGGAACAACAACCTCTCAAGAGTATATCCAATAGCATGTAAGCCAGATATACCAATAACTTGTGACTCAGCAGGGGCCGAGACGTCCCGAGTCCCACCGAAGTGAACCTCTATCCCAGGGGTCATCTACCCTTCCAGCCTTGTCACAACAGGCCAATATGAGCATCTCTACCCCCCGTCGGTTTTAAACCTATGACCTCCCTGGAGATAACTTATGCTCTTAACCATTGGTCCCACTCAGGTGCTCAAAACCCCCTCTCAAATTACAATGCATAAAATAAAAAATGAGAAGGAACAAAAAACAGTTGCTAAGCAACCCTGTGCTTTACTCCAGGAAGACCTAGCAACTGTGGAAGTTTGTGCTCTTTGAAGATGTAGATGTCTGCATGGATCTGATGAAGCATATGCACCATTGATATTTCCACACATATCCACTTTATATTCTTGTAATGAATAATACCCAAATATATTTTGGATAAAACTTTGAAAACCGTACGACCGTTTCCGAAAAAACGCTGAATTTTTGTTGATTTTGAAATGATCATAATTTTAATTCTCGAACTCTATTTTGGATGATTTGTTTTTTTAAATTGAATATTTTCCTGAGAGGAATTCAAATATCCATTTTTTTGCTGAAAATTTTACTCAAAAAATATCAGAATGACGTCTTATGTGCGCAACTCTCTTTTTGTCTCCTGACATGCATGCATGGTGCATGCAAAAGTGTCTACATGTGACTCCTGAGATGCATTCCATATATCTTCCACATGAATTTAAAAAAAAAAAAATCTGAAATGGAGTAGACATCATCTTCAATTAATGGAATACAAATTTCTGCAAATACATTTGTAGAAGACTCTTCATAATAAGAGGCTTGATCTTCTGATGGCTTCTCTTCTAGCTCTATCTATTTTACCTCTTGTTTATGGATAAATTCGTGAGTGCGGACACAGACCAATCTCCCCAGATCCACCTGGATCTGGAACAAAACGTGACAGAATACTACTCTTTCCCTAGATCTAGCTATTGAATGAACTAAGAGAAATGGATGGTGTACATACCTTATGAACGCTCTCCTTTAATCTCTGTTGTT
>JASDQU010736136.1:144762-165933 GCA_032191745.1 Picea mariana | reverse complement strand
TGCAGACGACACCTCCTAATTCCTGATTCTTGGGCTCACTCATTCAACATATCAGTACAAATTGGTAAAAGATTGGTAATGTATTTCGACCATCAGATGCTCTTCTGACCTCACACATTAGGGGGCATCTATTATAACCCTAAATTGCACCACACATGCTTACCTGGGATCTGGCCAACTCATATCCATTCTTTGCCAAAAAACTACTGAACAACTCTTCTAAAAACTACATTTTTAAAAAGCAAACTCTAGCAGGCTCACTACAGCCCGCGAGCCCCACAAGCAGGCCCACTACAGCCTGTGGGGGCCCCGCTAGTAGGCCCACTACAGCCCGCGGGTGCCTTCAGAATCACAAAAAATGGAAAGTTGTCGCCGGGACGAAGAGCTTTTTTTCAGTTAACTGGAACTCCCAGCCATGCATGGCCGAGAGTTCGCCTAAAACCCTAGCTCCTTCTAGCCTATAAAAGGAGGGGTAGGGGTACTATTCAAAGAAGGAAAAAATCATAGCAAAGAAACTCTGCCAAATTGCCAAGTCCATTATTGTCCCAACCCTTTAGCTTTGCCTCAAGCTTCAGGAGAAATTCATGCTGCAGCAGTTGGAGGACAAAAGAAGAGGAGGAGCCCAGGATCAGGATCGTGGAACGGTGGTCGGTCTCAGAATTCATTGTAAGTGATTCATTTTGAGACTAATGAAAAAGATGCTTTTCCCGTCCCAAGTACATGAATCTCATCTATGTTATTTGATTTATGTTTTATTTCTAACCCTCTAGTAGATCAGTAGCATGCATGTGTAGTCTTGCCTTGATTGCAGGAAGCTTTGTGGAAGGAGCAGCAGCAAGGAAATAAAGGCTCAACGGAGGATCGACTTCAATCATCGGTAAAGAGGTGAGTCGATTATTCCCATGTTTGCATGAGAAAAGGGGTTGAGATTTTGGGTAGAAGGTTAAAAGTTAAATTTTAAGGGTCATGATCTGCGTACAAGCTCAAAACCCTAGCTTGTTAGTCTGTAGGGTAGAATACCCCACAACAACTGAGTATTGGGGTCAGGTAGTTGTGAAACTGCAACAAAGGATGAAAGAAAGGTGGGAGGAGCGTCTCAGAAATTGGGGAAAGATGAACGTGAGGATGAGAGACATTTAACTCCATGTTGGCCCTTGACTAAGTTTTGGAGATCCTTGATCAGGTTTGACCTATTTTGGGACATCAATAGGCTGTCGAAGGCGGAGCGCAAGACAAAGTGGAGATAGCAGGATATTGGCCCCTTTTTAGGGAATTTTTGGGTTTTGGGATTATGTAACGGGTATGGGATGTCAGCCCATGGGTTTACCCATGTTTAGGCCCATTTTGTAATGTATAAATAAAAGGCTAGGCGATGTAAGTAGGAGTGCAAGTATGTGATGCTAAGTAGAAAAAGGTCAAGTGAAGGCCAATGTGATAAGTGCAAGTGATAGTTGTAAATTCTTTGTGCATACTGTGTGAGACTTGCAAGGCTAAGTGAAAGTGACTGTAAGAGATTGCGTAAGGGCTTTGTGCTGTAGCCTAGCTTGGTGAAGGAGGATCTGGCGAGGTGCACATAGATCTCCTGTCCTCTGTGGAGTATGATTTTGATGCTATGTGCATGTAAGAATATTAACAAGAAGATAATAAAGAAGAGAAGAGTTGGTGGATGTAGCCCCAGGCTGGGGGTGAACCATGTATATCCTGTGTTATGGTTGCTTTGTGCACTTCAATTATTTCTTTGTGCCTTTGATGTGATTTATGCTTAGTGTTGTTATATTTATGAATGTTAGAAGCATCTGATATAATATCTTAGTGCTCAGTGATGTGAATGAATGCTAGATCTGATTTGTTTCTTTATGCTAAGTTCTTATATGTGTGGATTTGGTTGAGTATTGTGTTACTATGCAATTAGGGTTTTTATCTTCGAAGTAAATACTGGTTAAATACTGATGAATGGTAACTGCTAAGTGATTTGTTAGATTATTGTAATCATAGATCTGTGTCCTAGCTAAGGTTGTAGACACTAGAGTCCTGCAACCACCCCTTCCTCTACCTCAGGTGAGACTTCATCTACTTCATAGGTGTTGTTGAAAAGGGTGGTAGTTAGGGTTTTTCTGGTGCGATGTTGAAGCATTGAACCCTGGGTTTTCCCCTGTACCAACACTCCCTAAGTTCGACATACCCAAAAACTTCATAGATCTCAATTATGTAATAAAGCAGCACACTGAGCTGGAATATAAGTTTGAGGATGACATTCTCCAAATAATGACCTTGGTTAGAGGGTATGTAAGGAAGTTTGTGGAAGAACCGATGAGAGCATCGATGGTCCTACAGTACTTGGGCGCTAGGCTGGAAAAAATCATGCATCGCGAAATGGATATGAAGGATGTGATCAACACACCTATGGAGCAACAAAAGTTCCCCTACATCCACTCTTGTGAGGATCTCTTCATCTAGTGGTCTGAATATGACAAGGAAACCCTGTTGTAGTGACTGAAGAATAACTGGAAGAATACATGTCGATTAGTCCACTTTAATTTTGTTTTCTTTAATTGAACCAAACTATGAGATATTTTTAAACAATCTATTTTTATAAATAAGAAAATCGACCATGCAACAAGGGTCGATGGTTTTGTGTATGAAATTGATAGTCAATGCTGGGAATTATTTTGAAGCTAGAATTAATTGAGAAGCTCGGACGGAGAAAAAGACAATATTTTACCAAATTTGTAGATGTGACTCAATTTGTGGATTGTTTTGTGTCTTGTTATAAACTACAATCCCTTTAGTAAGATTGTTATTATTTTGAGCTATCTTGAATGATTTATAGATGTTGAATGAATGTTGGTAAAAAATTGACGATGTTTTAGTTTATTACATGCAAGTGATTTGCAAAATTATTTTTGGTTAATCTATTCTTATATGTGGTTTCATGCATCTTATTTCCTTTATTTCTTAAAGAATATCTGATACTTTATTAATGGTAGTATTATTGCTAATATTAGTTAAAATCAAGTGTTTCTTACCTACCACTACCCAAAGGTTATCCTAGGCCTGGTTTTCTTCAAATATAAATCATTCTTTTAAGTTAGTTGCAAGTTTCACATGTTTTATTCAACCATCGCGGATCTGCCAGGGTTTCAACATCGAGCCCCTCTACAAGTGTCGCCCTGAGTCCCTGCCGTGAACATGGAGGTCGAAGAAGGGGGGCTGTTTATGGATAAATTCGTGAGTGCGGACACAGACCAATCTCCCCAGATCCACCTGGATCTGGAACAAAACGTGACAGAATACTACTCTTTCCCTAGATCTAGATATTGAATGAACTAAGAGAAATGGATGGTGGACTTACCTTATGAACGTTCTCCTTTAATCTCTGTTGTTCCTTGCTCTGCTCCGATGCTCTTGTTTCGTTCCAATCACAACAACACAAACCAATCACAGCAAAGACATTAATATATTCAATACCTAGTCTATACATGTGATCAAGGAATCATGTAATAAGATGACATCATCATTATGAGAAAGGGACATATTCATGTATTGCATTAACTGAAAGAGAAATATACAACCTGAGCCTTGATGTCGTAGATCTCCTTTCGATGGCTCCTAGCTCTAACACACACACTTGCTCATGCATGAAGAAGTTCAACCACATATGATTACTTGTTATCTCTTGCTGCTGTAGCTTCAATCCTCCATACAGCCTTGCACAAGTTCTCCAATCAATCTCTAGCTAGCTTGATTCTTCTTCTTGTTCTTCTTAACCTTAACCATTTCCATAAGTAATCTCCTCAATATATAGGAGAAGATTGATTAGTTACTTGGATATGGAATGATCCCAAGATATCTGGAAAGTCAGTATTTTGCCAACCATTCGAACTCCAACTCACCCTTCTAGAAGATTCCTTCTAGAAGGATCGAGAACTTATTAATTTTCTTCCTTTAGAAACATGTCCACACCCTAACCATTGACACAGTGTGGAAAGTTCGCAGTCAAGATGAATGCAGCCTGCGGAAATGAAGGATTTTCGCAAGAGAGTATATATGCAGCCTGCGAACTATTTTCAAAATATGATTTTTGAGAAAATGACAAGTGTAACCTTTAGGAAAAAGTCCTTAATGAAGAGTTTGATCTTCCATCATCATGACATAATCATAATATCATCTCGATAACCAAAAATGTGGATAACAGGGGCCTCCTGGCCCCTCTTACAACTCCTTCATTGCCCCTGAGATAGGCTTTAATAATTTCAGACAACCACCCTTTGAGCTTCCAACGAAAGTGAAAAACATCCTTTGGGAGGATGAGATGCCAAAGGAAAAACCCATGGATATTGACCCTAAAAAAAACCATCCAAAAGAGGCTCGTATATGGGAACCTGGAAAATGCATTCTGTAGGATCCTGTTTCCCCCAAATATACTATCAACTCTCCAAGAATACAAGATTAGAAACAATACATGAAGGATTTCACCCCGATAGGAAAATTTCTAGGACTATGGCCATCAGAAAAATATTTAGTTAAATGGATTCAGCATTGGTGGAAGCCCAAAGGTCATTACAAACTTCATCTCAAATAAAAGGGCTTCTTCATTATCATCCTGCATAACCTGGAGGACATAAACCAAATCTTTGAGGGAGGCCCATACTTTTACAACTCGACAAGTATTTTCCTTCGTTTCTGGATGAAAAAGTTCATCCCAGAGAAGGAGGACTTCATGCATGCACTGGTCTTACTGCGACTATACTCGTTACCTCAAGAGTTTCAGCTAGAGGAAATACAAGTAGGCATCAACAACATGATTGAAATCTATGTCAAAGCTTTAGAGGCAAAAACAAAATGAAGGTATACTTCTTATGCACGAATTTGTGCTTACATAAATATCTCCAAACCACTACCTGGAGCCATAACCTTGGACTACCAGGATGAATAATGGTCCCAAACCTTAGATTACGAGCATATCCCCTTTCATTACTGGAAATTCCATGAACATGTCCATCTCTTCCGTGATTTCCCCATAAATAATCCTAGCAAATCAAATCATGAGGATCCTGACAAAATCAAGGATGGTTTCACCCAAGTCATGGGGTTCCGTAGGCATCAGGCCAAAAAAGAGCCTCCACAAGCCCCCTCTGGACCCTCAACCAGTAATTCTTTCGAAGCCCTTTAGAATCCGTCAGAAAATCCCATCAATCCCTTTGTCCCCCTGACAAATCCCATAGCCCTAGAGAAAGTATAGGGTTCTCCAAACCCCAACCCACCTACCCATGTAATCCCTAAAATCCCCAACTCAGAGACCTCCCTTCCAACAAATCTAGGGCCAGAAATAGGAGAACCTGACATAGATCTGGAAGATCAGAAAATGGTAGGAATAAACATGGTACACCTAGAACAAGCCTACTGAAAACAACAACTCTACACCATACCTCCAAATCAGTTACACAAATTCCACAAAGTTTTCCTCAACTCTATAGTGGGAGGATCAACCCAAACCAACTCAAATCTAGGAATACAAAAAGGAAGCTCGAAAAAACAACGCAAACCTACCAAAGAAGAGAAGAAAAGGGGCAAAAAACCAAAACAACAACTCATTCAATATGTAGGCGATTTCTTAGTGAACTTGAGCCAGATCCACCCGACCTCAGATATCTTTCCTCCCCTCCAACCCTCACCTTCGTCATGAAGATGTTATCTTGGAATATAAGGGGCCTCAACGCACGAAGCAAGCAAGGATAGATATGGGAAAGGATAATGAAGGAACAGGCGGACATTCTTCTCTTTCAAGAAACTAAATGCGTGGGAGAGGAAGCCTCTCAAATACTTTCAAAATATTGTAAATAAGATAATTTAGTTGAATTTGATGAAAAAGGTGCAGAAGGAAGGATTGTTGTACTCTAGAACCCTTCCTCTATACTGATGGAAGGATCTTCACTTCCAAATGGACCATCACAACCTCCTTTAGACTTATTGGTTCAAACAAGCCAGGATTTGTAATGAATGTCTATGACCCTGCAACCCCAAGAGAGAAGGAACCCTTCCTCCATCATTTGGAATGGATTTCTAATCACATCAACAATCATCGATGGATCCTTGGGGGAGATTTCAATATGATAACTATCCTGGAGGAAAAGAAGGGGGGTACTCGTAGATTAGGAAATGATAGTGATAAGTTCCACCGAATCATTAGCTTGTTGAATCTTATTGACGTAGAAACGAACAATGGACCTTTCACTTTGTCCCATAGACGCTTGGGGGCACACCATGTCTCCTGTAGATTAGACCAATTCTTAATCTTATAACCCTTCATGTTGGATGTCCTCTCTTGGCATGTCACTGTGATTGATACTCTAGGATCTTACCACTGGCTGATACTTCTTTCAATAAACATCAGTGGTACCCCAAGAAGGAAACCCTGTCACTTTGAAAAATTCTAGCTGACACACCCTGACTTTCAAGAAAACATAAATATCCGGTGGAAAGAAACAACAATCACAACAGGTACTCCTATGTACAAATTTCAACAGAAGCTAGAAAACCTCAAGAATCAATTAAAGTCTTGGAATAAATCCACTTTTGGCAACATTTTTCACACTCAGGAAATCGTCAATCAACAAATTCAAGATTTTCAACAATAGATCATACTTCAAGGCTTCAACGATTCTATAAAGGAACAAGAATCCATTCTCAATAAACAATTGGCAGAAATACGGGCGCAGGAAGAAATTCTATGGAGACAAAAATCCCGTATCCAATGGCTCAAAGAGGGGGAAAGAAACACCAAAGTTTTCCACAGATCGATGCTTCAACGCTGCCACACTAATTTCATTAATCACCTTGTTTCGGACCAAGTATTGGAAATTCAAAAACACACGGACATAGAGAAGGAACTATTGTCTTATTACAATAACCTTCTTTCAGAACCCCCTATTGATCACACCCAAGCTATCGACTCTATCATAAAGAAAATTCCAAAGGAGGTCACCAAAGAACAGAATGATGCCTTGACGCATCCAATTACCCAAGAAGAAGTTGATCAAGCCCTCAGGGACACCCCACTAGGAAAATCCCGATGGAACGATGGATTCACAACGAACTTCTTCCACCATTGCTGGGATATCATTCGAGAAGAAGTCTGGGAAATCATAGAGGATTCCAGAAAATCGGGGCAGGTCCTATACGCCCTCAACTCCACCTTCATCACTCTCATTCCAAAAGAGAACAAAGTCACCTCCCCAAGTCACTTTCAACCCATTGCACTCTACAATGTGATCTATAATCTCATCACGAAGGTCATATCCAAGCGTCTTAAACCTATCCTACCGTTCATCATCTTTCCGAAACAATTAGGGTATGTGGAGGGTAGATAGATCTTGGACAACATCATTCTAGCACATGAAGTAATCCACTCGCTTCATTCGAACAAGTCCCCTGGTATGCTTATGAAACTAGATTTTTCCAAATCATTTGATAAACTTCGCTGGAATTACTTGAAGTCAACCCTTCTATCCTTTGGTTTTGATCCCTCTTGGGTCTCCTGGATTGTCAATCTCACTTCGTCAGCCCTATTGTTGGGCCCGAGATATGATCATCTTCATGACATTATTATACACTTTTTTCCATATGTACATATGCGTTTTTTATCCTTCAAGGAGCTTTTTGAAGAATATTATGGTAAAATGATACAATCAACATGAGGTATGTATAATTCATGTTTTGTGATTCAATCAAGTTTAATTTATCATATTTTATGGTTTCAAAGAGTTAATTCATGTTTTTTTTCTATTACAGGGCAAAACGCACCATGTTTCTTGGTCAGGCACTTGTTTTGGCACTTGATCCAACACTCGTTCTAGTACTTGATCTGACACTCGTACTGGCACCCAGTATTGCACAAAAACACAAGTTAAGTTGGCGGTTATGATATTGGTAGCCAGTGGTGGACAAATCGAGCACATGGGCTTTGTTTTTCATCGCCCCCTCCAACTACTAAGTTCAAGACAAATCGATTTCAGTTGTTCAAAGAGGGTGCTTATTGGGTTCCTCCGTTTTGTTAGTTATGGCCTCATTTAATGTAATTTGACAAATTTAGAGGTGGTTCGACCCTCCTATGGTCGACCACCTGAGTTGTAATCTTATAAATACTGATAGGATGATCATAGATTGTTAACCAAGTAGCATAAGCATTAGAATTGCCAAAAAAACAATTTTGCTCTATTTCTAGTTTTACATTGCCAGAATAGTGCCAAAACTGTGTTTTTGGATTTTTATGGTGAATTTGGTCTGTTGAGGTCGTGATGTGATTTTAGAGATTGACCATGACTTGATGAGGGGCCCACCAACAGTTTGGTAACTGTCTTCATGTCTATTTTTCATTTTGCTAATTTAAATTGTCTTTTCATTTTCCTGTGCATGTATATTTTTATTTAATTAGTTTGTTGTAGCTTACTGTTTTACTTCTTTTTGTAGGTTAGATGATGATTTGTGATAGTATGTGTTGATTTTATACATTAGAAAAGGCTTGCAAGTCTCTAGGTCTCTTTACTAATTCCGTGTGCAATTAAAAAGTCTCTCTCTCGTTATACTAACCCCGCATGTAGTTAGATGATAAATTGTGCTTTCTTTTATATTTTTACAGTCAAGCTTAGAACATATTTTTAATTGGAACAGAGCATAGTTTTAATTTGAGTTTCTTCTAACAAAGATTGATGGATGGATAGATTTGCTTCCAGTTTTTGAATCATAGCTTGCTTACTTCCGTTTTAGATAGATTTCACTTGCTTAGTTATTGGTTAAATGTAATTGTCAATTCACTTTTTAATATCATGTTTTTAATTTTTGGTTTCAGTCATTTTCTTTATTATAGCTTGAATGATTAAAATAGACATAGTATAGTTTCCTTTCACACAATTTCCTTTCATATATTAAGATGCAATTGAATTTTTTTAATTAGATAATGATGATATCATCATGATGTTGATGGTTTATACATGAATATGTAGCGTATTTAACATTACTTTTATCATGGCTAAGTTTTCATTGGACTGTTTACTTCACACCTTTCATTTTTCCATTGAAATTAGTATTGAGATTATACCATTAGAACTGTCCTTTGTTGTCAAGTGTCATCGAGATATCTTCCATCACCACCGAAGGCATTCACACAACCACCAACATTACATTTGAGTGTTTCATAGGTTAAATTTAGTTTCTTGCTTTCATAAGTTAGAAAAGATAGTTATTTGCTTTCATAAGTTAGAAAAGATAGTTTCTTGTTTTCATAAGTTTAGTTGATAGTCTTTCTTGATTTCAATAGAATAGATTTCCTTTCATGCATTGCATTGAGCATTTAAACTTCCTTTCACGCAAGAGAAATAGTTTTGCATTAGGCATTTAGCTCACTTGCCTCTTAGGCTAGGTAGTTGTTCAATGAGAAGTCTTTGCTTACTTGTCTTTTTCTTTATGCTTTTGCTTGCTTGTCTATTTTCTTTAATAGGTTAGTTAGGTGCTTTTGCTTGCTTGTCTATTTGCTTTAATAGGTTAGTTAGGTGTTTTTTCTTGCTTGTCTATTTTCTTTAATAGGTTAGATAGGTGTTTTTGCTTACTTGCTTTCATAGGGTAGTTTCTCATTGAATGTAGGCTGGCAAGTTAAAGGTAGTTTGCTTTCATCATCTGCTTAGTAGTTTAGCTTTGCTTGCTGTCATGAACTAGTTTGCTTTAAATAGAGTTTTCATTCGCCTTATTAGGAACTATCCATCAGTCCTTGGCCCAAAAGTACTTAGGTTACCTAGTTTCAATTTGCTTAGTAGGGTTTGTTCATTAGATAGGTTTGCTTGAGTAGATTATCCCTAGATAGCTGCTTTCCATTGTTATACTATACTCCTACCAACCTTTTTACCTTTGGCATATATTTTTCTACAACTCTAAGTTTACTTACCCCAGGTTTACAATTTAATTGAGGGTAGTTTAGTGTCTTTTTTAGTACATATAAATCACCTAACATTTTGGTGTCGTTGCCGGAGAGTTGTCTTAAGGTAAGAAGTAATTAGGAATTAGATCATCCTTAGAACTTATCATTAGTTTGGTGGTGGGGGAACTTTAAGACAAAAGGTAAGAACTTGCATCTGCTATAGCAGGTTCCCCCAAACCCAATAATAGTTTTTCTTTTTTTCTTTCATGAATAGACCTAGGAATCAAATGGTATATTTTTCTTTTTGTTTTTTCTTTCTTTCATGAATAGGCCTAGAGACCCACAAGGTAGATACATTAAATCAAAATTAGACCTTTCAACCAAGGTTCCTTCTGATCTCTTTGGGGGAAGGAACATTCCACTTATAAAATCCGCAGAACGATACCGAAAAACAGAAGCTAGCTTGACTCAAAGAGATAAAATAGTCTCTGAAGGGACTAACATAGGGAGCACTATAGAACAAGAAATTGAAGCATCAATCATATTAGGATAGGAGGCAAGACCACTCGAGTCTTCCACAAAACCAAACAATACAACCTTTTCTTTTACACCACCACCAAGGGACTCTAATTTTAAGGATATCATAGACCCTGAAAAGGTGAATCTTTTGTTTGGTAGCTCAGCCAATGCAATTATCTCTCAAATTGACACAAACAATTTGGCACCAATAATCTCAACTGGCTCGAGTCGAGTCCCAAACATCCAATCAGTAGGAAGACCTTTCCATCAAAGGGAGACCTTGTTTTCTTCAAAAGTAAAACCACTTAGGTATTCTCTTTTCGAAAATCAAGCCAATATGGATGATCAGGAGGACCATAACAATGTAAGACACAGAGAGGAAGAAGAAACTGGAAACCAAACCGAAACTACCTCCGGGTTTCCGATTTTAGACACCACTCCAAATATCAACATGAACAATATTCCTCTCTTAGCACTTCCTACCTTTTATGGTAAAAAAAGTGAATATCCAGACAAATTCCTATTTGAATTTGACATCTTGTGTAGGAGCTACAACTATGTGCAAGATACCTAGAAATTAAAACTCTTTCCTGCCACCCTCAAAGACTCTGCATTAAGATGGTTCATGGGGTTGGGAGAATCCAATATTAGGTCTTGGGAATCCATGAAAGACAACTTTCTTAAGAAGTACCAAGACTACTGCAAGACCAAAGAGTCTCGTAATGACATCTTTAAAGTCCAACAGTTAGAATACGAGACCCTTGAAGACTATATGGAAAGATTTGCTTATATCTTCCAGAAGTCAAAATACCATGACCTCCCAGAGGATGCAGTTAGGGCTCTTTTCCTTCAGGGAATTTCAGAAGAATATCTAGAGGTGCTTAACCTGATGGCATCAGGTGACATCTCTCATAAACCATTTTCTCAAATATGTGAAATGTGTATAAACTACTCAAGGAGTAGAGCCAAAACATGAAAGAATGTTTGGGACCCTTACAATAGAAGCTTAAAACCAGTTAGCTCAGGTGGTATTACGAGAGAAGAGATAGGGAACCTTTTAGAAAACTTCAAGATAGATATTCTAAGCACAATAGGTTCCCAGTTGGATACCCTTAAACTCAAAAAGAAATAGGAGGAGGAAAATGAAGCAATGAGCATATATTGCCCAAGATGCAGGAGGAATTATTCCCCATTAGAGTGCCCATTAGATAACATTTCAGTTTGTGGCTTCTGTACAAAAGACCATGTGACTGAAAAATTTCCATCATTTCCTGGTTTATTAGCCATCTATAGGAGTGGAGATCCTGGGGATTCTTCTTATGCACTTAGGAGGCCATGGCAGCCTAGGAATCAACCCACATACCTGGATCTACAGTCTCAAGTTCCACCCTATTATCAACAAAAACAGTGGAACTCACCAGATGAAAAAACTGGTCTACTCAGTACCAACATCCTTGGATTCAAGGGTGGAGGGGAGGACACAACCAAGGAAATCCTCAAGCTCCACCTATTCCTATGTACAACCATCCCTATTATCAGTTCTCATAAAACACTCCGCAGCCTTTTCCAAGTTTTGTTCCACCACCTTTACCTCCTATCCCACAACAACAACCGCTCCAATTTCAAAATGCAAGCTCCCCAAAACCGACACTATTACCAGCATAGCCAGTGTTGAATCCAAATAATAAGCCCCATCAACCTATTAACAATGTTGAGATGCAGACCTTCCCGACATATGTCATTACTCTTGTTCCATTATAGTAAATGCAACTAAGATCGGGAAAAGTTCTAGATAGGCAGAGACCTTTAGTAGTTATCCAGGAAGAAGAAGAAGAAGAAACCACCCAACAACCCATGGTTGAAACTAGGTGGGAAGATGTTATTATCCCGAAGAATCAAGAACCCAAGCTTCCCCAAAATGAACCTTCACAAATTACGAAGGTCCCTCCTTATCCAAACCGATTGGTAATCGAGAAACCTACCATCTGACCAGAATTTGACATTTTGAATGAATTGAAAAATATTTGTGTCAAGATTCCTTTGCTTCAAGCCATTAAAGAAATTCCAATCTATAGTAAGGTAGAAGAAGAATTTTGTATTAAGAAGCCAGGTAGGAAGCAAAAGGACCCCCCTATAGTACATTTGGTAGGAGGACTCTTTGAGTATCAAAGCAGCCAAAGCTAGAAAAGTATGGGAATCCAGGAAACCTCATAGTGAACATAACCATTAAGGAGGTCTCCATCGAAAACACTCTCATAGGCCTAGGGGTAGCCATCAATGTTATGACCACTACTACCCTGGAACAATTATAGTTACAACCTCTTGTTCGGCCTACCCCAACCATTTTGGAATTAGCAGATAAGACTAGGGTTATACCTGAAGGGATTTTAGATGATTTCATGGTTACTTTAGCCTCATGGGAGTACCCTGTAGATTTTCTTGTCATTCATTCAAATGATACTTCTCGAGGCCATCTCGTTATTTTGGGAAGACATTGGCTAGCCACAACCAATGCATTTATTGGCTGTAGAGAAGGGGAAATGACCATCTCAAATGGTCTCTCTATCCAGAAGCTCACCATTTACCCTCTATATCAACCTATTATGGAGAACCTATGGTGGATTCAATGTCCATACGAGAATGAAGACTGGGAAGAACCTATATTACCTAGTGACCATGCAAGGGCACTTCAGGAGCATACACTAGAAAATGTGCTAAACCAATTCATTTCTGCTATTACATGTGTGGATTTTCCATAGTCTTTTCCCCAATTTGAGTACATGTTTGGGGAATAATTTCAAGAATAATTAGATCCATCCGTTTTTTCTTTGAAATCTTTTATTTTCGAAATCGATGAGTCTACCATGTCTTATACTATGCTTTATGATATTAGTCCAGGGGAATTTTTACATATAAACTCTGGGCCAGATACAGACCAACAAAAACAGGTAGTAGATATCCTTAAAGAACAATCATGAGCATTTTCCTGAGAATACAATGACATGAAGGGTATACACCCTGACACATGCATCCATCATTTATACACCTAGGGGGAAGTAACACCTGTTAGGCAACCCCAGAGAAGGATGAACCCAACACTCAAAGACATAGTCAAGGAGGAAATCCAAAAGTTGTTAAATGTCGGATTTATCTATCCCATCTCCGAAAGTAAGTGGGTATCCCTGCTAGTAGTGGTTCCAAAGAAAGTGACCGGGAAATGGAGAATGTGTGTTGACTTTCAAGAACTCAATAAGGCTACTTTGAAAGACTACTTTCCTCTTCCTTTCATTGACCAAGTTATAGATACCTTGTCTAGAGAGAATTATTTCTCCTTTCTAGATGGGTACATCGGGTACAAACAGATTCTTATAGCACCCGAGGACTAGGACAAGACTACCTTTACTTGTCCTTGGGGCACCTATGCCTATAGGGTCTTACCATTTGGATTGTGTAATGCTCCTGCCACATTTCAACGAGCAATAAAAGGGATATTTTCCGATCTTATTCATGATTGTGTGGAGGTCTACATGGATGACTTCACAGTTTATGGAAACACTTACCAGGAAGACTTAGACAACTTATAAAAGGTCCTCATCAGATGCCAGGAAATGAACCTATCCCTAATTCATGAAAAATGCAAAATGTTGTGAACTGAAGGAGTGGTTCTAGGACATCATGTTTCATCTGAAGGAATAAAATTCGATCCTGCAAAGATTGAGGTCAGTATTAGAATTCCACCCCCCAAGACTCAGAAAGAGGTGAGAAGCTTTCTTGGACATGCTGGATATTACTGGCAGTTTATTGAAAATTTTACAAAGATTGCTGCACCTATGCTTGGATTATTGATAAAAGATGTTGATTTTGATTGGACTAAGCATTGTCAAACCGCCTTTGAAACCTTGAAAGCTAAGCTGTCTGTGGCACCAGTTCTTAGAGGGCCTAATTGGAATCTCCCATTTCATATATCCACTGATGCCTCCGACACCACAATAGGAGGGGTAGGGGTATTAGGGCAGAAAGAATACCAACAGTCCTATTCCATTTATTTTATAAGCAAGAACTTGTCCCCTGCTGAGTTGAACTACATGGTCACAGAGAAAGAGTTCTTGGCAGTTGTTCATGCTATTAACAAGTTTCGTCATTACATTACAGGATATGAAGTATTTGTACACACTGATCATTTTGCCATTAGGTTCCTCATGAATAAACCTATAACTAATGGACGAGTGACTAGGTGGCTCTTGTTATTGCAAGAATGTAATATTACTGTTCTTGACCGACTTGGAAAGGATAATGTAGTAGATGAATATCTTTCTCGAATAAACAACAAGGATGATGATATCCTTGTAGATGATAGTTTCCCAGACGAGAACATCTTTTCCCTCTCTGTCAATACCCCATGGTTTGCAGATATGGAAAACTATCTGGCTACTAGGAAGTTACCATCTCATTTGTCACCTCATGAAAAGTGGAAAATTATTACACAAAACGATAATTACTCTTGGGTTGGTCATGATAGTTTTTGCACAAGTCCTGATTTGATTATTCGTAGATGTGTCTGAGAGGACGGGGTACCTGAAATACTATGAAATTCTCATGATGGACCATGTGGTGGTCATTTCTCTGACAAATGTACAACATATAAGGTGTTACATTCAGGTTACTATTGGCCTAGCATTTTCAAAGATGCTGCCAAGTATGTGAGAAGTTGTGATAGTTTCCAAAGGATAGGTAGACCTACATCATCTGACAAAATTCCTTTACAGGCCCAAGTTATGATAGAACCCTTCGAAAAATGGGCCCTCGACTTTGTAGGACCAATTTCACCCATGTCCCATAGGAAGAATTATATCTTGGTTTGTACGGACTATGTCACCAAATGGGTAGAGGTAAAAGCCCTATTTAGGGCCACATAAGTCTGTTGTCGAATTTATCTATGAATACATATTTACCCGCTTCGGTGTGCCTCATGAAATTGTTACCAACTAAGGCACTCAATTTACTTCCAAGATGATGAAAGAGCTAACAGAGAAATATGGGATTAAAACTATAAATCTTCTCCATACCACCCACAAGCCAATGGTCAGATAGAATCCACAAACAAAGTTCTAGAAGCCATTTTGACCAAGACTATTCAGTTACATCACCAAGATTGGGCTGATAGGTTCCTAGAGGCTTTGTGGGCATACCGAACTACCTGGAGAAATACCACTGGGCATACCCCTTATGAGATAGTGTACGTGAAACAAGTACTTTTACCAATAGAATTACAAATAAGGAGCTTCCGTATTTCCGTAGAATTAGGATTTAACCTGGATGAGGCTCAGAAGCAATGATCCCTACAGTTGAATGAATTGGATGAAATCATGCAAGATTCCATCCAACAGACGATATTAGTCCAAAACCAGAGGAGCAAGTGGCATGACAAGTTTATTAAAAAGAAACACTTCCAGGTTGGTGATTGGGCTCTATTGTTTGATTCCCGATTCAAAACATTCAAAGGAAAACTTACCACCCGTTGGTTGGGCCCTTACGAGGTAGACATTGTATATGACAATGGAGCTATAAAAATTAAAACAATTGACGATGGACAAGTCTCCTTTGTGGTAAATGGACACCGACTTAAGTTTTATCATAAGCCCATTTCCATATAATATTTTCTACAGGTCATGTCAACTGAAAAGGCACTGGCCTTAGTAGATGGGGAAGTTCCCCCTTGTTCTTGAATTTTTTTTCGAATTTCCTACTATATATATGTGTAAATAGTTTTTGCATTTTGTTAATAAGGTAATTCTAGAGGTTTATGTAAGTATTTATTTCACCAGGAGTACACAGTTTCAAGATCTTTCTTCACAACATTGTTATACTTGAATTTTGTGTCTACTAAAGCATCAAATGCATAGTGACTTACTATAATTAGCCGTGTTTTTGCAAAATTATCATTTTTAAGGCATTCTAAAGAAGTTTCTCTTGAAACTCTTCACCACTGTTTAAGTAAGTGATACCATAACTATCAAGCCTAGAGTTCTCTCGTACAGTTTTTTCAAGAAACCTGAGTAAGTAAGTCAAGTGTCTTTATCAAAGAGTAACAGGGAGGTCTTATTAGCAGTTAGTCATGGAAACATCATAATAATTGCAAAAAAATAAAGTGAGTTGAGCCTAGAGATACCTTTTTGTTCTTTCTCGATGGTACCATCCACTACACACCAAATAACTTGATTATATCATATCTTTAGATAGGCCATGTCTGCTTAAGTACCCTTTACATTAGGACAACCACTAAACAATATAATGAAACATCATCTTCTAACCTAAATACCATCCCAATTAAAAAGAAAAAGAAAGAAAAAATTGTTTTTAGAGTTGTTCCCCCATCTTCTTGCATAAGCAATATTATACTAATATCTTAAAGGATGGAGGGCTAGTCTTTGAGGGTTTAAGAGGCTAACCCACTGGGATACTGAACAGGTCTGCTGGTAGTGGGTATCAGCCTATGGTATAACTAGGTAAACCCGCCAGAGTACTGAACAAGATTGCTGGAAACGGGGCATTCTACCTAGCAAGGATGATGATCTGACAAAAATAAATAATAAATCTAAACTTGTCTCGATGTACGACATTACTTGTAGACAAAGCTGACATGGAGTATGTGTGGTTAAGCTAAGGTTAATGAATCTCATCAACTTTCCATTGGGAAATGACTCTAAGACTATCTTGAAACTCTCTTGCCTACCTCTTCTTATCTATATATAGGATCTCTTATCCTATAGGTGGGTCCATCTCCTAACTGTCTCGTTGGACCAATCTGTGAAATTTCATCTTTACACTTGGCATATTGTAAATTTTCAGCTATTGGGGGACACTGACTAGTTTCTTATGCTTTTGATTGTGAGGTGTCACAATACTTAGGTGTGGGAGAGGGGTTCATGAGCTGAAAAATGATCATTGCCTAGAGAAAGGAGTCGTTGCAAGAATTTTTGTATTATTACCATGATACAGGTTATTACATTGATAATCATGTTATTTTTAAATGCTTAACTTCTGTGTGCTATACATTACTGAACTCATGCTTAACAGATCACTCTTTATTGGTTATATTCCATTACAAGTTGCATACTATAGGTTGGACAATACATGTTTTATGCTTGTTATAACCCGTTCATTATAGGTTTTGACACTATATGTCATATACAAGAAGAATGAGTAAGCATGGAGCACTCTGCCTTTGCTCATTAACCACTATGGTTGTCAAAAATAGTTCAAAATTGCAGGTTGTCCATTAAAAGAGATGAAAATTCACTTAACAAAGGGGTACCAGATGAAGTACCAGATGAGGTGCCGGGTGCAATGACGTTTAAAGTGTCGTTTGAAGTGCCATTGCATTGCATACCAGTAACTATCCTAGATTCTAGGGAACTAGAATTCAATCACATTTAATTAAATTTGTTACAGACATTGATTAAAAGATGTTTCATATGGTTATGATCAAATTTCCAAGTCAAAAGACTTGGACATTGATCTAAGTACGCACCACTCCATTGCTCTCAAGCTTGCCATCAAATTCGAATCTCCCACACATGGCATCTCGCACGCACATGTGGGCAATGTACTCCACCATAAGAGCATCCAAAATCGGGCTGGGCACTCTATTGTTTCATTTTCCCTTGACATTTTCTCTGCCCTGCATTAAGGAATTGCGCTCAACCTCTGCTGAATTCGCCCTCTGTTCTAATCACACTCAAACTGTGTTAAACCCGTGCCATTTCTTGGCTTGTTTTCACCCTTGCTTGGTAAAATTTTCCCTCTATTCCAATTTCACTTAGACCGTGCCCAATTCGTGTCTCTGTGTGGATTGAGTTTTCCCTTGCTTGGTGAATTCAAACCCTCTCACAATGCCCAAGCGATATGAACCATCCTCCTATGCAGACTTGTTTGCCATTTCAAAATTTTCATAGTGTAGGGAAGTGTTCTTGCATGCTGGCTGGGGACCATTTTTGTCGAGTTTGCAAGGCCATGATGATGACCTTTCTATGAAATTTGCAGTTGGTTTTTATGGCAAGATAGCACATGTAGGGTATCTCAATTTTTCACTCACAGAAGAGTCAATTGCTGCTGCAACAAAACTTCCAAGAATGGGAGATAGGTGGTTCAAGAATCATCAATTGCCGCGCTCAAGTTACAACAGGGTATTTAAGCCCGAGTTCAAGAGAATTTCAGGATCCAAAGGGTATGCTAAGGAGTTGATAAATCCATAATTGGTCAATCCTCTGATCGTTATCACAAGGTTAATTACATGTGAAGGTAGATACTCCACCTTCAAAGCTTGTCACTTTAGATTACTGACTCATTTTCTATTCAATAAACCTTTAAACTTACCTTTTTATTTTCTCAAAAGCTTGGAGAAAATTGTTGGCAAATGTTTAACAGGTAGCATATGCTCGTCATTGATGGCAAGTACAACAGTGAAGATGGCATGAGTATAGGAAGAATGTAACAGACGGGCATCAAAATTAGTTTGGGAAGATGCTGCAGAGCAAGCTCGATAAGATCAGAAGAGATAGTGTAGAGGATGGTTGGCATGCTTTATAGGCAGTATGCACTTGTCATTGATGGCAAGATCAGAGTGTGCATCGATGGAAAAATAGGAACAAAGTAAGCTCAGGAGGAATTAGCGCAGAGTCGAATGTAGTGCGTAGGTGTGCACCAGGGATGAGGTTAACTCATGGCTAAATCTCAAGGGAGATAGCGTACTTAGGATCACAGGCGGATCAAAGGTCGAGGCCTTTGACACTTAGAAATTATTCCAAGTAAGGAGGATGCGTAAGCTTGGAGGAGAAGCGTCGGTGATCGTTGGATCCCATCCCGAATTCTCGATGACCATCATATATCAATGTAGACAAGAGGAGCACGCAGATATGGAGGATAGATCTCAGGCATTAGATCTGAGCGCAGGGTCCAACCACCGTTGGATCGAGGAGAACCTGCATATTCTTTAAAGTGCAAGGAGTAGAGGGCTCACAAAATCCTGAAAGAAGGAGGACCGTCCATCTTCAGGCAGGACACGTAGACACAGATCAACATTTCGCTGACTAGAGAGTCAAAGGAACGGGGTTCCCTAACCTCTCGAAATCGTGATATGTGAAATCGTGACTTAACCACAGCTGTCGGATCAAGATGTGATTTGCACCATTGATCCAAATCCATTTCGGAGTTTCGCGGATCGAGATTTGAAGATGTCAAAGAATAATAACCACAGGAATCCCGAAATCGTGATATGCGATATTGCGATTTAATCGTAGCTGTCAGATCAAGATGTGATCTGGACCGTCAATCTGACTCACGTCAGCAAACCACGTCAGCTAGGAACATGTGGCACAACTAGGTAATGAAAAGTGTCAGACTGATTCAACATTCAAGCACATGTAACTCACGAATCTAGGTGACACGTGGCAGGTATTCGACACGTTTGACGTCCGTAGGCTTACACCACTTCGGAGTTTCAGAAATCGGGAGATAGAGATGTCAAGAAACTCTCAGCATCAGGAGTCCCGAAATGCCGAATTGCGAAACGCTGAAATTCAGTCAACTGTCCATCTCTGGGGGTTATGTGGACCATTGATTCGACTCCCTTTCGGAGTTTCGTGGATCGGGAGTTGGAAGCATCAAGAACATTCACCACATGAATGTTGAAATCGCGATATGCGAAATCACGAAATGATCTGAGCCGTCAGATCAAGTGTTGATCGGGATCGTTGATCCCACGCCATTTCGGGGTATCGAGGATTGTGACTTGGTGAGTCGAGATGCCTCATCTCCAGACTCACGAAATGCGAAATCACTAAAGCGCCTTATGCATAAGGTTGTGGTCACAACCCTTGTTTACATCAACGAGAGATGGAGGAAAGAGCTAGAGCAACCAAGCTCCTTTTCGGGGATCGCGACTGGGGAGGTCGAGACACATGGTCACACGAATGCTGAATTGCCGAATGCCGAAATGCTGAAATGAATGCAAGATCCCATGGAATCAATCCAACGGTGCAGGTGAATTTGAACAAGATCGAAGGGCTACTGTAGCACGACACAGTGTAACTGCCAGAAACCACTGATGGTTTCATCCAGAGGACTCGAAGACACTTGGGGATGATTGACAGAGAAGGTGAAGAGCCTCTGGGAATATTCAAGAGGGATTAAGATGTTCATGGAGGCGATTGACAGCTGGATGAGCATTGAGGCCTGTAACTATAACAGAGAAGGTGAGCTCGACTGTCACAGAGAATACGAAGAGTCTCAAACTGCCAGAGAAGATGAGGAATCTCTGTACAACATACAGTGATGCTGAGCGAGTGGAAAATGACCAGAGAAGCTGAAGAGTCACGATGATGATCAGATAGAGCACTCAAGATGCGGAGGAATTTGGCACGGAGTGAGCATGCAGAGGCATTGTGAATATTGCATGCACAAGGAGCATAGGTACTATAAGAATGATGAACAAAGAAGAGATGGTTGTTGTTGTCATGGGGAGGATTCAAGTGTGAGCAAGGAGGCAGAGCGCAGAAGTAGAGATGCATGGTAGAGGAAGGTTGCATCAAAGGGATATGGTGTAGAGTGTATTAAAGAAAGAAGACACTAATGCAGTTAGGGAAGAGCAGCGTAACATAACAACAACAGGGCTGGTAAGCCATCAAATTATTTTATATCATTGTAATAAGTTTCAGTAACAAAGAATTTATTATTCAGGGTGG
>JASDQU010736136.1:69176-81078 GCA_032191745.1 Picea mariana | reverse complement strand
AAAAACCCTAGAGTAATACCACACAAGTATCTTGAGAAATATGTGTTTACTGATTTTGCATGAAGTCTTTTTCTGTGATTTTCCACACTTATTGCAGGAGTGGATATTAAGGTTGAAGGATAACCACGCAACAAACCGAATCCAATAGTTAGAGTGGACCTTAGTACAGATTGATAAGTTACATCAGGTGAACAACAAATTCACCCGCGTAGTAGATTTTTGGCTCGACAGTATTGTACTAGGCTTTATAACAGAGTTTGAAGTAGATACAACGAAGTCGTACAACGCAGTGGAGAAGTATTTTCTATGTGGGCCTCGAGGAAGGTATTAGATCGTTGTATACTTATATTAAGATAATGTTATACAACAAAGGGGTAATGAAAATGGAGTCAGACAACTAAACTTCCCTATGTGCATGGGGGAAGCGGGGAAGCACTGACATAAAGAGGAGAAATGAAAGGAGAAATGGAAGGAGGGATGGATAAGGGAAAGAAGGGGGAACACCGGGACCCAATCATGATTGACGAATACCAGATCAAGTAGATTATGGCGTCAGCTGGAAATATGCGCAGTGGAGTACCCTACCAATACAAGGTGAATACAAAGAAGAGAGTCATCGTCGTGAGGGAAGGCTTGGTGGGTGATGAAGAAGAGGTAGAGGATCTCCAAGCTATGGAGAATATTGAGGAAATCTTGCGCGCAACATATGAGAGGAAGACGATAGGTCCAAGAGTGGGAAGAGAAGGAAACAATCCTATCTATATTAATTTCAGTTTGGAACCCACAAACCCATGTGAGACTAATACACCAAAGAGAACACCACCGTTTAGACAACTGAATTTTGGGAGAAGAAAGACAATAGGAAGTAAATCTATGTAGGGAACAAAAACTAGAGGAGACAGTTCAGGAAGCACTAGTCAAGTATATACACCACACAGAGGTAGTAGTTCAGCATTCAGGATGGCAGGACACGATCCCACCATCAAGTTACCAGAATTCAAAGGAGAAGCGTCGCAGGACTTGAAAAAACATTTGTTTATTTGTGAAAAGATTTGGGAAGAAAAACAGATCACAGACGAATATACTAAACTTGCACATCTAGCGATTACACTAAGGGATCGTGTGCACTGGATTGGTATATGATTCTAGCTACAAAAAATCCACTAGGGACAACCAAAATGATTGTGGACATTAAGAAATTGTTGATAAATGAGTTCCAGAAGCCAAGTTCTACATGAACAAGATGATAGAAATTAGATAGAAACCAGGAGAATTAGTATGGGAGATTGACAAGAGGTTCAAGTGACTGAAAGGAAAGTTGAAATACCTCATGACTGATATGCAGCAAAAACAAATGTTTGTCAATTCACTGCTACCACTCTTAAAATACCCATTTGGACAACAAAAGTTTCAGACATAGGCATAGGCTCTGCAGGTAGCCTTGCAACTGGAAGAAAACCAATATCAGTAGATGGATTCAACCATCGAAGAACTAAAGGAGGATTTGAAGAACTTAACGTTCCAGCTAAACTAGAACAAAAGTAAGGACAAACAAGAAGTCATTTGGTGTACCACGTGTAGGACAGAAGGACACCACAAGAATGAATGTCCAGCATTCATGCAGTATATGGTAGCAGGAATGCCAAATCCGTTACCAACAAGAGGACTATGGTGCAAAATTTATAAGAAACTGGGCCACGATCTATATGATTTCCCAATGATGAAGAAATACCATACAGTCCCAAAGAGTTCATATTGCAACTTTTGCAAGTCAGTGGGCCATGACGACAAAGATTGTAGAAATATGGATTTTATGAGAGAGAGGACATCAAATGCATATAGGGTGCAGGCATAAATGATGACTGGACAAGCCACACAACAATTTAACCAAATTCCAACCCCATATAACGCTGTGCAACAACAATATAATACTGCACAAAAACCCTATAATACCGCGCAACCACAGTACAACACAATGCAACCTCAGTACAATACCGTGTAGTACAATCAGGAACCTCAGTATAACGTACCAAGAGGAGATTGAGATGGCTACAGAGGTGGAGGAATAGAAAGAGGAGGCTTTGGAAGAGGTAGAGGACCAGTGGTATGTCACAACTGTCAACAACCGAGACACTATGCAATAGAATGTCCACTCCCACCGACAAATTGTATGTATTGTCGCGCATCGGATCATGACACAGAAGAATTTCCTACGTTACTAGGGAAGATCCAAGAAAAGAGGAATCAGAAAAACCAAAACGTTCAATGGATTTCAGCCAAATCAAGGGAGGAAGGGCGAAACATCAACATAGTTACACGTAGAGGAGACAAAACAGGAAGCGACATAATCCGACAAGAGCCAGTACAACATCAGTGGGTGAAAAAGAATGCCAAACCAAGGAGACAGTTTGACACACAGAACGAGAAGGAAATATTTCAGCAAGCTAGAAAATAATTCGTGAAGGAAGACACCACGTCGAGTTCAACTACGTAGCAGAGCAAGGAAGTGCCAGAGTATGAGATGCCTCCATTGTTGGATCATACCAAAGAAATGAATCCAATGGGACAACTAAGTACAATCAAAGGCTTTTTGCAATCATGTGTAAAACTATTGAATGACCCATCCTATGTTAAAATACTGCAAAATATATTAGAAAAATGTAGCATAGAGACAGAAGGAAAACTAGAACAAAAAATAGTCATTCACCTACATAAAAGGAGACGAACAAGTAGGGAGTTCAAGCTGAATGCCAACATCAGAGATTTCAACATGGGATATATCATATTGGATCTAGGATCTGAAGTCAATGTACTACCAAAGAAGAAATGACAATGTATGGGAGATCCCACATTGAGATATTCACCTGTTCAAATGAAACTAGCAAACCATCATAACGTTCTGACAATTGGTAGACTGAAAGGAGTAACGGTAGACCCAGATGGAATGCTCACTAAAGAAGACTTCAAAGTGATTGAAATAGTGGATGGAACAACACCATATCCAGGATTGCTTGGCTTCGATTGGGCATTTGATAACCAGGAAATAATCAATTTGAAAACATGAAAAATGACATTTGATTCAGGAGAATACAGGGTCATCGTACCATTGGACCCATCATAAGGGGAAAGGTTTGTAGAACCCACTTTCTTAGACTTACAGGAAATCATCCAGTTGTACAGAACAACTACGCAAATGAGGATTACGTAAACCCAACTACAGATGGGACACTCAATTGGCGGAGCATTACTTCATGTGTGAGAGACTCAGATACAGGTTTAGAGAACTGACAACAAAAGCTACGCGAAGTTTCCATAAGAAGGTGTGCCAGAATAGACCGTGTAGTAATATGGGTAGGCATAGAGATAAGGGAACCACCCAGTTTCTACGGAGTGAATTATCTAGAAGTATTCTTGGCACAGTACGAGGATGAAGTTTTAGAAAATAAGAGACTCTTAGCACTCAACATAGAACTCAAGGCCACACCTACAAGATGGTGGGGTGCACACAAAGAAACAATCATGGATTGGTACTAATGTAAGCGGTTACTACGCATAAGGTTCAGCACAGAAAAAAAAAAGAAACAAGTAGCATAAGTACGCTGGACAGGGGGCACCAGCGGAGCACTTGGAGAAGTGCAGAGCGTTGTGGAAGATGACACCCCTAGAGGAATGGCCTCATCATTTTGTACACACCTTAGAAGGCATACCAACAAACTAGTATACAGACCAGGAACTACGAGTTGGACGGTATTGCAACAGAATTTTACAGTCACTTTCTCATTCGAGCATGAGAACCCCAACATAGATGCAGCACTTAAGCAGATAAGAGGGATAATATTCATTAAGGAACCAAAAGTTGAACTCGTAACATAAGAACAACAACGGAACAAACAGACAGTAAAAGAACTATTTTCATGCTACCATGTGCAGGAAGAAGAATGATATGAAGATGATCCGCGTGATATTCAGATCGAGGAGGCAGAAGGTGAAAGAGAAGTGGAAGTTCCACCTCTAGAATCAGAAGTGATTGTTGCACCGATCAAGGTGAAGAAATTCAACATTGGGACAGTTGAGAACCCCAAAATGGCCAACAATGGAGACTACTGGGATGAAAAAACAGTAGAAAGAATAACATAGTTACTATGCGAGTACAACGACCTGTTCCCCACAACATTTATAGAAATGAAAGGCATAGCAGGAGATCTAGGATAAATGAAGATACCACTTAGAGTTGAAGCAAGACCGATAAGATAGAGACCATACAAACTAAACCTTATATATAAGAATAAATTTAAAGTTGAGATCGATAGAATGCTCAAAGCTAGAATCATAGAACCTGTGGAGGAATCAAAATGGATAAGCCCGATGGTAGTTCAGGAGAAAAAACAAGATAGGATAAGAATATGTGTTGACTTGAGGAAGTTGAACGATGCATGACTACATGACCCGTTCCCTACACTATTCACAGATGAAGTGTTGGAGAATGTAGGAGGACACAAAGTTTACTCATTCACTAATGAATTTTCAGGCTACCACCATATCAATATAGCACATGAAGACAGATACAAGACCACGTTTTCTACAGAATGGGCATCCTACCAGTAGTCATCACGACATTTAAGGAGTTTACCCACTAGCTTCTAGAGGTATACTTGGATGATTGGACAGTCTGTAGTCTATTGAAAGACCATGTAGAGGTCTTGTGGCTAACGTTAGAAAGATGCAGGCAGTGCCAGATATCATTAAACATCAATAAATGCATCTTTAGAACACCGTTTGGGATACTATTGGGCCATATAGTGTGCAAGCAAGGTTTACCAGTATATCCTGCAAAGATTGCAGTAATTGTTAACTTGCCACCAATGAAGATAGTCTTTCAAATAAGACAGGATACTACATAAAGTTCATCAAAGGGTACACACAGATTATTGTGCCAATGGAGAAACTGTTAAGGAAAGATACAAAGTTTCAATGGAATGAAGATTGTTAACACGGTCTGGATACGCTAAAAGAAAAAATGGTCACCGTGCCAATACTAGTATTTCTAGACTCGGAGAAGGCATTCCATGTACATGTAGATGCATTAGCCATAACACTTGGAGCTATTTTGGTGTAGCCAGGAGCGGGAGATTTGAATTACCCTATAGAATTTGCGAGCAGAAAATTATCAGAATCAGAGAAAAACTATAACATCATAGAGAGGGAAGGCCTCAGTATGGTCTACACACTACAAAAGTTCATACATTACTTATTAGGAAAACATTTTAAGATGTTCACAGATTACTCAACCCTTAAATACCTAGTCAACAAGCCAGTGTTGGGGAGGAGAATATGTCGATGGTTACTATTGTTTCAAGAGTTTGATTCTGAAGTAATAATCAAGATAGGAAAGTTGAATGCAGGACCTGACCACCTATCAAGGGTCACAAATGGAGAAGAACCTACAAATTTAGAGGACAACTTTCTGGACACACAGTTATTTTCAGTCCATATTTTTGATGAATACTTTGCATATATCATCCAGTACTTGAGTACAGGAACTGTACCACAAGAATATAACACCGCATAGAAGAAAAACCTGGTAGTCTGGGTCGCAGACTATCAACTGATCATAGGACATTTATACAAAATGGGCATAGAGAGTATCTTGCGAAGATATGTGCTAGAACATGAAAGAACAAGGGTTTTAGCAAAAGCTCATGAGGGAATAGCAGGAGGAAATTATGCAGGAAAAATCTACTGCGCAGAAGGTATTGTGCGCAAGACTATGGTGGCCGACCATTCACAGAGACTCGAAGGATTACTTCCAGAAATGTGATGTATGTCGGAGGGTTGGAAAACCCAATAGAAGGGACGAAATGCCATTGTGACCATAGGTAATGTTGCAGGTATTTGACAAATGGAAAATCAACTTTGTGGGACCAATCAACCCACCAGAAAAAAGAATAGGAGCAAGGTACATTATCACTGTGACAAAATACCTAACAAGATGGGAAAAAGTCGCACCAGTGATGCAACATAGAAACAACAACACACTTTCTATTTGAACAAGTAATCAATAGATTTGGTTGCCCAAGAATTATGATGAGTGACCAAGGCACTCACTTCATTAACAACACTATTTAGGATATGAATGAAGAATTTGAACTCCATCATCAAAAGAGCACACCATATCATCCATAGGAAAATGGAATAGTAGAAGCATTTAACAAAATCCTTGAGAATACACTTACAAAGATCTGTAATGTCAACATGAATGATTGGGACCTCAAAATACTAGTAGTATTTTGGGCATACAGGACCACATGCAAGAAGTTGTCAGGACACATGCCATTCAGATTGGTAAATGGCCAATAAGCAATGGTGCCATTAGAATTTTGGGTACCTAGTCTACGTGTAGTTGTGATTACACACATGACAGAACGAGGCGTAGTAGAGGACAGGCTGAACCAATTTATGATCATGGAGGAATATAGGATACTAGCAAGGTTCCACCAAAAAGTGCAGAAATCAAGGGACAAATCCTAGCATGATAGACATATCAAGAGGAAAACTTTCAAGGAATGAGACTTAGTATTGATGTATGACAACAAATCCATTCATCATCCAAGAAAATTCAGAATGCACTGGTTAGGACTGTACGAAGTAAAATCTATCATAGATGGGGGAGATGTATAGTTGAAATACTTAGGAGGTACAAAAATCAGATGGATGATCAATGGGATCCGACTGAAGATGTACAAGGATAGTGGACCACCCACAACTTGAAAGTCACTGTGTAGTTGGGAAAAAAAACAAAAACAAACGAGATATTAAATGGTACCAACAGAGGTACAATGCACCAAAAGGAGAAAGATAATGCTCACTTAGGAATACGAGCCTAACGAAGACAATGCGAACGGTCAGTTCAAAACGGAAACAAGCGGGAAAGGTAAACATGATAAAAGAAGTACTAAATGACGAAGGCAAGTGGAATTGAATGCCAGAAATGACCGACGGGATGCCACATTAATCGTGACAACTGGATATGACAAGGGAGAGTAATGGAAAGTATGAAGGAACCAGAGGTTCATTGAATCTATCATAAAGGTAGCGTCTTCAACAAGATTCATACGATGCCCACACAAAGCAAGGACGCGAGAGACAAAAACTCATTTCGAAATTGGAAGAGATAGAGAGAAATAGAGCATACAAACCATAGAGAGAAGTTCACAGAGGTTGTAGAGGCCACTGAGCTCGATGGATGATCGAATTTCACCACCATGGAACCACCCAAACAAGTCGAACTGAGCCACACTACCAAAAAATCTAGATTTAGGACCAGAGCACAAATATAATCACACGAAAGTGAACAACAACCACCAGAGGTCGTCAATGTAGACCAAATCCCATCACTAGATAAAACACCAGTAAACCCCACACCCATTGTGGAGGAAACCCAATAGAAAACACTGGCATGCATAGACGTGGGTATGCTGGAAGAGGGGAAGGGCTGACAGAATGAGGACACAGGCAGTCAAGAGAAACCAAAAGACCTTGAAGAAGCCCCAAGAGTCAATAGGACGACTCCAAATTAGAAAGCAACAGTTGATTCAGAGAAATCACAAACAACTGTGTCGAAACACCCACAGGAGGGAGCAGTGGAAGATGTCATGAGCCGAATGGAATAGTATGCCGAAGAACGACCAATGGAGGTAGGAACCTCGATTCAGCCACCACCAGGAAAGGACAAGCAGACAGTACCTAGGTCACCACGCAAACAACCTGCCGCAACAATTGTGTTGTCGCGCATACCAGAAGGGGTATGGGAAAAAGCAGATTTGTTAGGATATGTAGAAAAACTAAAGTACTCAGACCAGGATGTAATGGACACAAACAAGTTCCCAGAGTTCGTGAAGCAAGTCTACCTGCAGACTATGGGTCTAGATCCATTTTGGGAACTGGTTCATCAACCACTCCAGTGGGCCGTAGGATTGGAAAAAATTGGGATTTTAGGTCTATTGGAACTACCACACTTTGGCAGAGGACAATATTCCAACAATTGCGTCAAACAGTTGATGGCGGTCACACATGGCGGAGATATATGGTTGGACAAGCTCCTCTCAATAGACGTAGAGCTCATTGTGCACATCATAGCGATACCATCATGGGGCATGCATCCCGCACAATTTCTCAACAATAAAACAAAGGAGAAAGCACTCATTGAGGAGATGAAAAATAAATATGACACTAAAAGGGGGATGCAGGGAATAATTATCAAACGGATCAGTGACATTGCAACAAAAAAGGATGTAAAAATCATGGCCTCTAAACTGCTAAGAAAATTTCGCAAGGAGGAAGTCTCAATCAGGGTTGTCGCAGTTATAGCATAGTGTGTTGAGGGCACCACAGTCAGCTGGGCCCCTTATCTTTTGAATCTATTTCTAGATGAATGTAAGGATGTGCAAGACCTAGGAACATAATTTCATTACTCATGGATGATCATGATGATAGCCATTATGGGATGGAAGGAACCGAACTATGTATTTTTCTCCACCAGACCCAAACCTAATCATGGAGCGAGATATTTATCACTTGGCAGTGCTTCAGACGCCAGGAATAGAAATATGAATGCAATTGTATTCAAAGGATACCTTCGTGACCTACAGGAGACCATCGCCAACCTATGGAGAATAACACTGTAGGTTGTTGCATACTATCAAGACATAGCTAACTTCAAGGCCACCTGACATGCGATGTGGATCCAGATGCGGAAGGACCCCAACAAGCAGTGGCTACAAATGTGTTTTTGCATCATGGAGGGAGACATAGAAATGGCTATCAAGGATTGGGAAGACGATTGGAGAATTACAGTTCTCACTCAAGACATACCTACAGGGGCATAAGAGGAGGAGGCAAGGTAGGAACATACACATATTGAAGAGGCAGGGAAGGAACATACACAGCCCCAGGAGGCCACAGTGCCCAAGAAACCAAGGATGGGCTAGACAAAACCACAGAAAAAGAAAGGAGGGACATCCAAGATAGGAGTCCAAACAGGGAATAATAATAATACCCAAGCGCCCCAAGTACAAAAAAAATAGGCTGAGGCAACGTAGGGGACCACACCAAGTCCTAATCCATAAGAGCCAAGCCTAACTAAGTGACCAACTACTCAGACAGGGGGTGCACACAAGAAGATGAAGAAGCATAGAACACCTCCAGAATATACGATTACAGAGGATGATGAAGAAATGGTGGCCCAAATGGTTCAGGATCACACATTCAAGGATTTTGAGAATGTTGTGCACCATAGGGACAAGTTCAAGAGGAGTTGGAAGACATGTTACAACTCCTCAAGTAGATCGGGGATGCGCAGGTAGCCGACAGTAGCATAGAAACATGGCCATCAACATCACAGATAAGAGGAGAACCTAAAACAAATGAGCAATATACAGTCCACACAATACCACAGTCGAGTGCAATGTTTCACGTTGCACCCAACATGTTGTGCATGAACAAGATTGTAGGGCAGACATCCCTAAAGGAATTGGCTCAATTGCAGTTTCTATTGCCACAGATACCAACCAGGGTCCTTTATAAACTACAGGTTAGCATTACCCAGGAGGTACAGTCTCGTGCACACACAAACACAGTCAAATTACAACAGGTAAAGGATAAACTGGACGAGTTGGAATTGATATATGAGTAGGCTAAGCTTGAGACTACAGAGGAGAGGGAATGTGTGAATGGATTGGAACAAAAAGTGGTTGGAGCTTACATGAAGATTCCAAAGACCACGCTATGGGCCGAACTCATAGCAACAAAGAATATTGATTAGATTGCGCAGACAATCGATCAATATCAGCAAGAGATCAAGAATCTTCGCAAGTATCTCACACCTACCACTCCACCGTATGTAAGGGAGAAAAGGACGCATGAGGCAACATGGCAGATACAGGAGATAGAATGACAGGTCAGCGCAACAACCAACTTGTTCGATAAAGAAGCACATATTTGGATGGAGCTGGAAGAGGATCTGCAGGTCTAGCAATGGGACAAGGAAGAAGAAAGGATAAGCGCAACTATCCAAGACCTCAATCAGAGGCAGAAGATAATGTCCATCATGGAGGGCGTTAGATGGGCACAATATATGAAGAAACTGCAGGCATAACTCATAACTGCACAGATCCAGAAAAAGGAGCATTAGTCTCAAATGGAACCGCTCCAAGAGCGATTAGCAGAGGTCATTGTATAGGAAGAGGAATCCAAGACATATATGGCACAGACCCAGGTAGAGTGTGTAGGGTTGATGACGATATTGCAGTACAGATAGTGGACACACTTAAGGAGAAGACCATGCAAGCTCAAACACAAGCAACAAAGCTCAAGGAGAAGTTCCAAGTGATCCCCGGGGAGGTCAACGAAGCACACAAAGGTTATATGGCTCAGGATGAGATACATGTCAGTGTTGGGGGCCTGTTGGAAGCAGGCCAAAGTAGAAAGAAAGGCTATTTTTGGAAGTAAGGCATGCATGAGGAAAGCGAAAGCTGGAAGGAAGAGCAACACGTTCACATGCATGGAAGACCTAACGACGTTAGGTTTAGGGTTTTCAAAATACATTGTAATGGCTGGCGAGCCATAAACGTATAAATATAGATACCTAGGTCTCATAGTAAAGGAGGAGAGACCAGAGTCAGATGGGATATAGAGAGTCTAGAGGAGGAGTCATGTTTTGATACCTAGTTGTAATATTCCGCTACACGACCTAATTTTGTAATCCGTTGAGCTGGAGAGGAGTAAGGAGGGTGGATATTGAGGGTTAGGCTGTAGGTCGAGGAGCCTGGTGCAACCTAGTCCACCTCATAGTAGATCTCGACCCATATGAGAAGAGTTGTAAAGCGTGTGACGTTGTAGTTTGGAACCACTATAATAAAAGAGCTTAAGAGAAATATCTTTGTGGACGTATCCCAAGAGGGGGTGAACCATGGTAAAACCTGTGTTATGTGATGGAATTCATGTGCTTCTTACTATTTTAAAAGTAATCATTGATATGATGAATGAATGATTAGATTATGTTCCTTGCATAATCATGAATGACATTTTATTGAGTTAATAAGTTAAAATATAACTCTTAGCGCACACTTCTCATATCTCCACTCAATCCTGGACTCCAAACACTTGAGTACTGCAATCACCCATTAGAACTATCTCGGGTGAGATTGTGCAGTGCACTCTATGCATTGCATTTATTTATGGTTTACCAGGAGGGACGATAGCTTTAGAGGTTTTGTTGGAACCCCAGTAGACATGAACCTTGGGTCAAGCGTTTTAAATATATAAACTCAGATAGATAAATATAAACCAACAATCATTCTTCAATGCACTAGTCTGAGCATATAGGATGTGTACCATAGTATTTGTATTATATTTTATTATAGAGGAAAATAAAAAGAGAAGAAAAAGAAATAAAAGAGATTGTGGAAAGACACAATAAACATTTGAAGAGATAAATTTCAAAATAGGGTATTTTTCAAAGAGTCAAATATGAATAAGAAAATATCATGAAAAGGAAGGAAAATTGAACTTCGTGCAGAAATGTGAATTGAAGAACCAGGATAAAGACCTGTGCAGAATATGGGAAAAGCATTAAAGAGAAAACGTAATGGAAATATGGCTTGAATATGTAGTCATAAATGAAGAGTGACGATGATATATTGATAGGATGGAAAATCTAGACCATGATCCGTTGAAATATACGAATTTAATACAAAATATGGAAGGAATTGAATGTGAATACAATCAGATGGGACTAATAATTTTGGGTGGAAGAGGAAGATAAAATCTAGAAATAGCCTATAAAATAAAGTAGGGGGGTGATGAGAAGGAGTTATTTTTTCATATAATAGACAGCTATAAAAAT
>JASDQU010736136.1:55192-69126 GCA_032191745.1 Picea mariana | reverse complement strand
ATTTTACAGTCACTTTCTCATTCGAGCATGAGAACCCCAACATAGATGCAGCACTTAAGCAGATAAGAGGGCTAATATTCATTAAGGAACCAAAATTTGAACTCGTAACATAAGAACAACAATGGAACAAACAGACAGTAAAAGAACTGTTGTCATGCTACCATGTGCAGGAAGAAGAATGATATGAAGATGATCCGCGCGATATTCAGATCGAGTAGGTAGAAGGTGAAAGAGAAGTGGAAGTTCCACCTCTAGAATCAGAAGTTATTGTTACACCGATCAAGGTGAAGAAATTCAACATTGGGACAGTTGAGAACCCCAAAATGGCCAACAATGGAGACTACTGGGATGAACAAATAGTAGAAAGAATAATAGAGTTACTGTGCGAGTACAACGACCTGTTCCCCACAACATTTATAGAAATGAAAGGCATAGCAGGAGAGCTAGGATAAATGAAGATACCACTTAGAGTTGAAGCAAGACCGATAAGATAGAGACCATACAAACTAAACCTGATATATAAGAAGAAATTTAAAGTTGAGATCGATAGAATGCTCAAAGCTAGAATCATAGAACCTGTGGAGGAATCAAAATGGATAAGCCCGATGGTAGTTCAGGAGAAAAAAAAAGATAGGATAAGAATATGTGTCGACTTGAGGAAGTTGAACGATGCATGCCTACATGACCCATTCCCTACACTATTCATAGATGAAGTGTTGGAGAATGTAGGAGGACACAAAGTTTACTCATTCACTAATGAATTTTCAGGCTACCACCATATCAAGATAGCACATGAAGACAGATACAAGACCACGTTTTCTACAGAATGGGCATCCTACCAGTAGTCATCGTGACATTTAAGGAGTTTAACCACTAGCTTCTAGAGGTATACTTGGATGATTGGATAGTCTGTAGTCTATTGAAAGACCATGTAGAGGTCTTGCGGCTAATATTAGAAAGATGCAGGCAGTGCCAGATATTATTAAACATCAATAAATGCATCTTCAGAACACCGTTTGGGATACTATTGGGCCATATAGTGTGCAAGCAAGGTCTACCAGTATATCCTGCAAATATTGCAGTAATTGTTAACTTGCCACCAACGAAGATAGTCTTTCAACCAAGACAGGATACTACATAAAGTTCATCAAAGGGTACACACAGATTATTGTGCCAATGGAGAAACTGTTAAGGAAAGATACAAAGTTTCAATGGAATGAAGATTGTTAACACAGTCTGGATACGCTGAAAGAAAAAATGGTCACCGTGCCAATACTAGTATTTCTAGACTCGGAGAAGACATTCCATGTACATGTAGATGCATTAGCCATAACACTTGGAGCTATTTTGGTGCAGCCAGGAGCGGGAGATTTGAATTACCCTATAGAATTTGCGAGCAGAAAATTATCAGAATCAGATAAAAACTATAACATCATAGAGAGGGAAGGCCTCGGTATGGTCTACACACTACAAAAGTTCATACATTACTTATTAGGAAAACATTTTAAGATGTTCACATATTACTCAACCCTTAAATACCTAGTCAACAAGCCAGTGTTGGGGAGGAGAATATGTCGATGGTTACTATTGTTTCAAGAGTTTGATTCTGAAGTAATAATCAAGATAGGATAGTTGAATGCAGGACCTGACCACCTATCAAGGGTCACAAATGGAGAAGAACCTACAAATTTAGAGGACAAATTTCTGGTCACACAGTTATTTTCAGTCCATATTGTTGATTAATACTTTGCATATATCATCCAGTACTTGAGTACAGGCACTGCACCACAAGAATATAACACCGCATAGAAGAAAAACCTGGTAGTCTGGGTCGAAGACTATCAGCTGATCATAGGACACTTATACAAAATGGGCACATATAGTATCTTGTGAAGATATGTGCTAGAACATGAAAGAACAAGGGTTTTAGCAAAAGCTCATGAGGGAATAGCAGGAGGAAATTACGCAGGCAAAATCTACTGCGCAGAAGGTATTGCGTGCAAGACTATGGTGGCCGACCATTCACAGAGACTCGAAGGATTATGTCCAGAAATGTGATGTATGTCAGAGGGTTGGAAAACCCAATAGAAGGGACAAAATGCCATTGTGACCATAGGTAACGTTGCAGGTATTCGACAAATGGAAAATCAACTTTGTGGGACCAATCAACCCACCAGAAAAAAGAATAGGAGCAAGGTACATTATCACTGTGACAAAATACCTAACAAGATGGGCAAAAGTCGCACCAGTGATGCAGCACAGAAACAACAACACACTTTCTATTTGAACAAGTAATCACTAGATTTGGTTGCCCAAGAATTATGATGAGTGACCAAGGCACTCACTTCATTAACAACACTATTTAGGATATGAATGAAGAATTTGAACTCCATCATCAAAAGAGCACACCATATCATCCATAGGAAAACGGAATAGTAGAAGCATTTAACAAAATCCTTGAGAATGCACTTACAAAGATCTGTAATGTCAACATGAATGATTGGGACCTCAAAATACTAGTAGTATTGTGGGCATACAGGACCACATGCAAGAAGTTGTCGGGACACACGCCATTCAGATTGGTATATGGCCAATAAGCAATGGTGCCATTAGAATTTTGGGTACCCAGTCTATGTGTAGCTGCGATTACACACATGACAGAACGAGGCGTAGTAGAGGACAGGCTGAACCAATTTATGATCATGGAGGAATATAGGATACTAGCAGGGTTCCACCAAAAAGTGCAGAAATCAAGGGACAAATCCTAGCATGATAGACATATCAAGAGGAAAACTTTCAAGGAAGGAGACTTAGTATTGATGTATGATAGCAAATCCATTCAGCATCCAGGAAAATTCAGAATGCACTGGTTAGGACTGTACGAAGTAAAATCTATCATAGATGGGGGAGATGTATAGTTGAAATACTTAGGAGGTACAAAAATCAGATGGATGATCAATGGGATCCGACTGAAGATGTACAAGGATAGTGGACCACCCACAACTTGAAAGTCATTGTGTAGTTGGAAAAAAAAACAAAAACAAACGAGATATTAAATGGTACCAACAAAGGTACAATGCACCAAAAGGAGAAAGATAATGCTCACTTAGGAATACGAGCTTGACGAAGACAATGCGAATGGTCAGTTCAAAATGGAAACAAGCGGGAAAGGTAAACATGATAAAAGAAGTACTAAATGATGAAGGCAAGTGGAATTGAATGCTAGAAATGACCGACGGGATGCCACATTAATCGTGACAACTAGATATGACAAGGGAGAGTAATGGAAAGTATGAAGGAACCAGAGGTTCATTGAATCTGTCATAAAGGTAGCATCTTCAACAAGCTTCATACGATACCCACACAAAGCAAGGACGCGAGAGACAAAAACTCATTCCGAAATTGGAAGAGATAGAGAGAGATAGAGCATACAAACCATAGAGAGAAGTTCACAGAGGTTGTAGAGGCCATTGAGCTCGATGGATGATCGAATTTCACCACCATGGAACCACCCAAACAAGTTGAACTGAGCCACACTACCAAAAAATCTAGATTTAGGACCAGAGCACAAATATAATCACACGAAAGTGAACAACAACCACCAGAGGTCGTCAATGTAGACCAAATCCCATCACCAGATAAAACACCAGTAAACCCCACACCCATTGTGGATGAAACCCAATAGAAAACACTGGCATGCATAGACGTGGGTATGCCGGAAGAGGGGAAGGGCTGACAGAATGAGGACACAGGCAGTCAAGAGAAACCAAAAAACCCTGAAGAAGCCCCAAGAGTCAATAGGATGACTCCAAATTAGAAAGCAATAGTTGAGCCAGAGAAATCACAAACAACTGTGTCGGAACACCCACAAGAGGGAGCAGTGGAAGATGTCATGAGCCGAATGGAATAGTATGCCGAAGAACGACCAATGGAGGTAGGAACCTCGATTCAGCCACCACCAGGAAAGGACAAGCAGACAGTACCTAGGTCACCACGCAAACAACCTGCCTCAACAATTGTGTTGTCGCGCATACCTGAAGGGGTATGGGAAAAAGTAGATTTGTTAGGATATGTAGAAAAACTAAAGTACTCAGACCAGGATGTAATGGACACAGACAAGTTCCCATAGTTCGTGAAGCAAGTCTACCTGCAGACTGTGGGTCTAGATCCATTTTGGGAACTAGTTCATCAACCACTCCAGTGGGTTGTAGGATTGGAAAAAATTGGGATTTTAGGTCTATTGGAACTACCACACTTTGGCAGAGGACAATATTCCAACAATTGCGTCAAACAGTTGATGGCGGTCACACATGGTGGAGATATATGGTTGGACAAGCTCCTCTCAATAGACATAGAGCTCATTGTGCACATCACAGCGATACCATCATGGGGCATGGATCCCGCACAATTTCTCAACAATAAAACAAAGGAGAAAGCACTCATTGAGGAGATGAAAAATAAATATGACACTGAAAGGGGGATGCAGGGAATAATTATCAAACAGATCAGTGACATCGCAACAAAAAAGGATGCAAAAATCATGGCCTCTAAACTGCTAAGAAAATTTTGCAATGAGGAAGTTTCAATTAGGGTTGTCGCAGTTACAACACAGTGTGTCGAGGGCACCATAGTCAGCTGGGCCCCTTATCTTTTGAATCTATTTCTAGATGAATGTAAGGATGTGCAGGACCTAGGAACATAATTTCATTACTCATGGATGATCATGATGATAGCCATTATGGGATGGAAGGAACCGAACTATGTATTTTTCTCCACCAGACCCAAACCTAATCATGGAGTGAGATATTTATCTCTTGGCAGCACTTCAGACACCAGGAATAGAAATATGAATGCAATTGTATTCGAAGGATACCTCCGTGACCTATAAGAGACCATTTCCAACCTCTGGAGAATAACACTGTAGGTTGTTGCATACTATCAAGACATAGCTAACTTCAAGGCCACCCGACATGCGATGTGGATTCAGATGCGGAAGGACCCCAACAAGCAGTGGCTACAAATGTGTTGTTGCATCACGGAGGGAGACATAGAAATGGCTATCAAGGATTGGGAAGATGATTGGAGAATTACAGTTCTCACTCAAGACATACCTACAGGGGCATAAGAGGAGGAGGCAAGGTAGGAACATACACATATTGAAGAGGCAGGGAAGGAACATACACAGCCCCAGGAGGCCACAGTGCCCAAGAAACCAAGGATGGGATAGACAAAACCACAGAAAAAGAAAGGAGGGACATCCAAGATAGGAGTCCAAACAGTGAATAATAATAATACCCAAGCGCCCCAAGTACAACAAAAATAGGCTAAGGCAACGCAGGGGACCACACCAAGTCCTAATCCACAAGAGCCAAGCCTGACTAAGCGACCATCTACTCAGACAGGGGGTGCACACAAGAAGATGAAGAAGCATAGAACACCTCCAGAATATACGATTACGGAGGATGATGAAGAAATGGTGGCCCAAATGGTTCAGGATCACACATTCAAGGATTTTGAGAATGTTGTGCACCATAGGGACAAGTTTAAGAGGAGTTGGAAGACATGTTACAACTCCTCAAGTAGATCGGGGATGCGCAGGCAGCCGACAGTAGCATATAAACATGGCCATCAACATCATAGATAAGAGGAGAACCTAAAACAAGTGAGCAATATACAGTCCACACAATACCACAGTCGAGTGCTATGTTTCACGTTACACCCAACATGTTGTGCATGAACAAGATTGTAGGGCAGACATCCCTAAAGGAATTGGCTCAAATGTAGTTGGTATTGCCACAGATACCAACCAAGGTCCTTTATAAACTACAGGTTAGCATTACCCAGGAGGTACAGTCTCGTGCACACACAAGCACAGTCAAATTACAACAGGCAAAGGATAAACTGGATGAGTTGGAATTGATATATGAGCAGGCCAAGCTTGAGACTACAAAGGAGAGGGAATGTGTGAATGGATTGGAACAAAAAGTGGTTGGAGCTTACAAGAAGATTCCAAAGACCACGCTATGGGCCGAACTCATAGCAACAAAGAAGATTGATTAGATTGCGCAGAAAATCAATCAATATCAGCAAGAGATCGAGAATCTACGCAAGTATCTCACACCTACCACTCCATCATATGTAAGGGAGAAAAGGATGCATGAGGAAACATCGCAGATATAGGAGATAGAATGACAGGTCAGCGCAACAACCGACTTGTTTGATAAAGAAGCACATCTTTGGATGGAGCTAGAAGAGGATCTGCAGGTATATCAATGGGACAAGGAAGAAGAAAGGATAAGTGCAACTATCCAAGACCTTAATCAGAGGCAGAAGATAATGTCCATCATGGAGGGCGTTAGATGGGCACAATATATGAAGAAACTGCAGGCATAACTCATAACTGCACAGATCCAGAAAAAGGAGCATTAGGCTCAAATGGAACCACTGCAAGAGCGAGTAGCAGAGGTCATTGTATAGGAAGAGGAATACAAGACATATATGGCACAGACCCAGGCAGAGTGTGTAGGGTTGATGACGATATTGTAGTACAGATAGTGGACACACTCAAGGAGAAGACCATGCAAGCTCAAACACAAGCAACAAAGCTCAAGGATAAGTTCCAAGTGATCCCCAGGGAGGTCGACGAAGCACACAAAGGTTATATGGCTCAGGATGAGCTACATGTCAGTGTTGGGGGCCTGTTGGAAGCAGGCCAAAGTAGAAAGAAAGGCTATTTTGGGAAGGAAGGCATGCATGAAGAAAGTGAAAGCTGGAAGGAAGAGCAACACGTTCACATGCATGGAAGACCTAACGACGTTAGGTTTAGGGTTTTCAAAATACATTGTAATGGCTGGCGAGCCATAAACGTATAAATATAGATACCTAGGTCTCATAGTAAAGGAGGAGAGACCAGAGTCAGATGGGATATAGAGAGTCTAGAGGAGGAGTCATGTTTTGATAGCTAGTTGTAATATTTCGCTACACGACCTAATTTTGTAATCCGTTGAGATGGAGAGGAGTAAGGAGGGTGGATATTGAGGGTTAGGTTGTAGGTCGAGGAGCCTGGTGCAACCTAGTCCACCTCATAGTAGATATCGACCCATATGAGAAGAGTTGTAAAGCGTGTGACGTTGTAGTTTGGAACCACTAGAATAAAAGAGATTAAGAGAAAGATCTTTGTGGACGTATCCCAAGAGGGGGTGAACCACGGTAAAACTTGTGTTATGTGATGGAATTCATGTGCTTCTTACTATTTTAAAAGTATTCATTGATATGATGAATGAATGATTAGATTATGTTCCTTGCATAATCGTGAATGACATTTTATTGAGTTAATAAGTTAAAATATAACTCTTAGCGCACACTTCTCATATCTCCACTCAATCCTGGACTGCAAACACTTGAGTACTGCAATCACCCATTAGAACTATCCCGGGTGAGATTGTGCAATGCACTCTATGCACTGCATTTATTTATGGTTTACCAGGAGGGACGATAGTTTTAGAGGTTTTGTTGGAACCCCAGTAGACATGAACCTTGGGTCAAGCGTATTAAATATATAAACTCAGATAGATAAATATAAACCAACAATCATTCTTCAATGCACTAGTCTGAGCTTGTAGGATGTGTACCATAGTATTTGTATTATATTTTATTATAGAGGAAAAGAAAAAGAGAAGAAAAAGAAATAAAAGAGATTGTGGAAAGACACAATAAACATATGAAGAGATAAATTTCAAAATAGGGCATTTTTCAAAGAGTCAAATATGAATAAGAAAATATCGTGAAAAGGAAGGAAAATTGAACTTCGTGCAGAAATGTGAATTGAAGAACCAGGATAAAGACCTGTGCAGAATATGGGAAAAGCATTAAAGAAAAAACGTAATGGAAATATGGCTTGAATATGTAGTCATAAATGAAGAGCGAAGATGATATATTGATAGGATGGAAAATCTAGACCATGATCCGTTGAAATATACGAATGTAATACAAAATATGGAAGGAATTGAATGTGAATACAATCAGATGGGACTAATAATTTTGGGTGGAAGAGGAAGATAAAATCTGGAAATAGCCTATAAAAGAAAGTAGGGGGGTGATGAGAAGGAGTTATTTTTTCATATAATAGATAGCTATAAAAATTTTACAGAGCCTAGTGAGCTGCAGACAGAGCTGAGTTGCAGAACATCATGGTGCCACCAAAGGTAGGAGCATCCACATTAGGAATGAAGAAGCCACTCACTAAGAAAGAAGAAACACTAGGACATGAAGAAACCTCAAGAGCAAAGGCATCAAACCCATTCAACTTTCCCAAAGCATATGTGCCAACTAGAAAACCTACAACAAAGCAAGTAAGACTGTAGAAGGAGATGAAATATGACCTGGTTACACCGATGATTCCACCTGTGGTCACTCTTGAGGGGGACATGCTGGAGACATGTTGATGGGCGAAATTGACCGTCCGTCAACTGGAAGAGTGGAACCGGTCCGGGGTTGTCTAATAACCCAAGCCGTTTGGGATGAACCACCCTGACGAGTTTAGCGGCTCCATTAGCCGATCTAAGGTCCTAAGAAAAAAAAAGAAAAAGAAAACTAATCTACAATAACTAATCTAACTAAAACTAACTATTAAACAAACTGACTAATATAACTATTCTATACATGAAATCTACTAACTAACACCATACTAACTCTAACTAACCAATTATCTAACTACTAATAGAAATATAACTTATTCACAAAATGTACAATATCTACAATTTACAGATTTGAATAAAACCTGAAAAACTCATTTATATTCTGCCCTATGATAGAGAAAGATATTTTTTGTTGATTTTATAATTTTATGAATCAGAAATAAAACAAAAAAAAACTAACTAAACTAAATAACTAAAATACTAATTCTAACTGCAAATCTAACTAAACATATATCTAACTAAACTACTACTAAATATACTAAATAAATTAACAAAAATAAATCACAAACTGACCTGGAGAAACGCTCTAAATTTATCCTGTGTATGATGATTTTCTCAGTTGATCGGAGGGAGGAAACCCGCACCGAATTATCCAGAAGCTTCTTGTAAATAGAAAGCTGCAGTGCTCTTCAAATATGGTTATAGGACAAACAAGACATAAAAGATTACAACAATCTTATGATTTATAAATCTTCACAGTTAGATAAACCTGTATGTAAAGACTTATACAAAATAATTCAATTGATGAAGAAGAGAAATATGTCATTCATTAACTGAATAAAGTAATTTCTATATTTTTTAAAGTGATGAAAGAAATCAGATATGGATGAGACATTAATTAAATCATATCATTCTGCAATAGACTATGATAGCTAAAGTAGTCTATAATCAACTGCAAATGACATGCATAAACTTGAAACAAAAGATTGATATTATGAAAGCGAAAGCTGTAGCAAAACATCAACTCCTGTCTCAATTTGTATTAGAAATCCATATCCTAGTTCTCCCACAAGTGAGGATGATCCTTATTACAAAAAATAATAAGTATTTAAATACTTTCTATCGGGTAAAACATCCCTGTAGAAGTTATCAAACTATTTTCAGAAAATCTGGGAAGATATCCCAAGTCTGACTAAACTAGGAACCTAACATAAAACTAAAACACCCAAATATCTCTTGAACTGTCCAGCATGTCCCATGCAATTTGAATTTACCTGAAACAGGTAAAAAATGGACAAGTTAGAAGGATATTTTATTAATAAATGATAAAAGATTTAATTCTATAGACTAACTACAGAATCTTGCGATTTTGTAGCTGGTCTAAATAAGACACTGAATCAGCATTAAAATCGATTCAAAATCTTTAAAAGAATTAAATTCAACTAACATCCAATAGCTTATTTGAAAATGAATCATTTAAAGTGAAATTGTTATACCATTTTGTAATCAAACAAAACCAAGATCAATCAAATGACTACAGAGATAAGTGTACTCTGTTTCATTCGTTACCACAAAGTTGGGTGAACAAAATCATATCGAATAACAATGAAATCATTTCATATCAAATTGAAATAAATATAATTAGAACAAATTCTATGCAATTGTTATGCTGCCTCATCAACAGGGAACACGATCGAATCCAAATGAGATCGCTTCCAAATTGACATAAATGTATTGACATAACAAATGATCCATTCCACGGGTGGATTAACTCAAACTGGCGCGTAAATCAACTCAAATGAAATCATAACAGGATCAATCAGTTGGTAACAGAGTTCGTAAGAACTATCCAATCGTTTGTTATTGCAAATTGGGACAAACAAAAATTGATTGACCTTGATCAAAATCATTTCTTTCAAATGAATTATAACCGGATTTGATATAGATAACAAATGTCGATCAATTCGTTTTGCAAATTAAAATCAAACAGAGCAGCATTCAAGCCTATTTTTGGTAGGAATACAACTCATAACATCGATCATACTAACTGAAGATACACAACAATCCAATCAAGCGAATCAAACAGTTGGGGTTTAACATTGTCGTGAACCAAAACTGTTCCATGATTCGGGCGTGAATATCATTCGCACGGGCTTAAATGAGAGCATTGTTTCCATAAAAACAGAGTCATTTTTTCCAAATCGGAAACGATCAGAGTTGTATTCCCGATTTAGGAAATTATATGACATGGCATATTAAAAGATTGTAACAACCGAACTCACGAAATCGTTCGACAATCATGGCATACAAACTATAACGAAATCAAATCAAAACATGATCGTATTCTAAATCTAGCATGAAAACTTCTTGTTCAGATTAGATACAAAACAAATCCAATTGAAAGAAAACCATCGATTTTGTTAACTCAATCAGAAAAGAATAAATCAAATCCAATCGAAAACCAATCAAATCCGATAAAAATTTATCAGTGACTAAACTAGGTATGAGAAAATCACGTATCCAAATCGAAATTTCATTTATTTTTAGCAAAGCGAACGCAATATACATGATGAATATATTATGACAGAGCCTTTTCGAAAGATAAACAGAATTATTTGAAAACCAAATTCAAATTATATTAATCCTGGTCATTCGCAAAACTAAAACGATACCAAAATTCATACCTATATGACGAGCAGACAACTTGATCATGCCATTTTTGAGTTGACGACAACTGTAGCTGATTCAACATTTTTAAGTATGATGGAACCAATGGTCCTTTGCTTCCTATCAGTTGCTTGAAGTTTGTCTCTTTGGCTGGTCAACACTGCAACTTGATTCTCCAACGATTGGATTTTTGATTGAAGCAGAGGAACGTATATATAGTATCGTTCCAACCACAAATCACATTGGTCACAGGACGGCTGTGTGAGCTTCGAAAGTGCAGGTGATGGTTTGGTTAAGTTTCCAAGGGTTTCGTTAGGTAGTTTAATCCTAGGGTAGCTAGGATTATTCTTTAAGCAAGGGGGAAGATTTGACACAAAATCATAAGGCGGCTCGGAGCACAGACCCTGTGAGTAAGGGTACTCACTGGCTAGGAAACATTCTATGTCAGAGTCTGAATCCTCACTAAGGGCAATGGGCTTTTGCTCAGCAGTGGGTTTGGGTTTATTTCTAGCCATTCTCGAAATAAGTCGAGCATTCTTTTTACCCTTGGCATCAACAGTAGGGTTTGCCTTGGCCTTTTTTCTTACAGGCTTTTTTTACAGCCTCGGCCTTGTCTGCTAAGACGTTGGGTAAGTCAATATCAGGGTCGACTAAATGATTAGGAGAGGGCAGTAGGACATGGAAGGGTACGGGTGGCCCGACCTTGGTTTGATTAACCACGGGCTTGTCAATCTGGATAGGGTATGTATCATCAAAACCATTTTGAGCGATAAAATCTCGCCAGCTATCACCATGGAGACTTAATTGATGAACAATGATAAGTCTTATTAATCCATGGTGGAACAGGCTACTGTCTTCCTTCTCCTTTTTAAACCTTTTTGACATTTTGTACAGGCTACGCTAGAAGTAAAAGGGAATATTCAATGGATACCCTATAAAATTCATTAACAAACTCAGGTGGTAGAGAAAAATGAGTCCATATCGACCCTCACAGGTCATGAATTGCTTAACTATTATCAAAAGGTCATGCCATCCTGGTTTAAGCATGGATATGGGCATACCTCTGTCACAAGATGTGACCTTTCACGAGACAAATAGAAGTGGCCATGGCACCTCTTCCACTTTTGAATTTTTGAACCAACGCAGGCCTGTGGCTGGTAACCCTGTAGCAGAACTAATAAATTCCTCATTGATTTCCAACTGAATGTCACCCACCTTAACCCTACAGCCATCAAAAGTCAGGGAAAACTGTTGTGCAACGAATAAATTAAAACCCTCGAATCGCTGTACAAAGGTAAGTCAACTGTTATCCTTCAAGTCTTTCCAAGCATTGTCAAATAGTAGCAAGGCTTGGCTACCGTTCAGCTCAATTCGAACCACTGGTGCCATGGAGCCGAGCACACGGTAAGTCTAGAGTTTGGATCATAGAACACACAGGAACAGAGTGCACAAAGGGTTACCCGAGCTAACAGAGGTGAACCGGGGATAAGGGATAGGCATAAATGACATCGTGCGAAGGTGGTGGAGCTTATTTCTGCCATGCATAATAGTTATTGCCAAGGTACAACCGTCGGTGCTAATAGCTGTTCAACCCACTAGTGTATGGTTTAACAATCATGTCACTTGCCCGACCAATGAAACCAATGGTAAGTGTATTAAAACAACGTGCGCGATAATCTTTATGCCATAGTTTTAAACACCCAACATACAAATCGAAACCAGAACCAATGTTTTGACTAACGTTACATACATTGTAAACTATTCATATCAAGAGTTTAACCCATGCGCCAATGTGTTTTGAACTAGGTCTCATCTCAAATGAAATATATCAAGGGTTTAAGCATAACACCTATATATTTTTATGAAACCAATGGGAAAAATAGTTTGATCAAATAACATGTAAATCCAAATGCCAAATGTATCACAAACTTAATGAAACAAAAATACACAATCAATCGAAGCATGAGTACAGATCAAAAGGTCTCGCCAACTGTATAATGACAAGTAAAATATAAGCTCAATAGGCATATCGACAAGGAAGATAACGACAGTTCAATAATGATTGTAATGCGACTTCGAAAGACTGTGTTTTCACTCTTACAGTCGTGAAAACACAAACGAAGGTAAATGTGTAAATGTCGCAAAAATTAAAATGTCGTTTATTTGAAAATTGTGACGAAAAAATTGATGTTTTGCAAAACACTAGTGTAGTCAGCTTATAAGACAATGGAAAATGTTAATTGGATGCCAAAAATGGCGACACACTGGTAGAAGAAGTTATCTCTGCCAAAAGGAACAAATTCAGATTAGGACAGCAAAGATAATTCCAACTCAAAAATGACAACCGGAAAATCGTATAACATCATCATTAACCAATTATTCCAACAGTGTTTCAAAAGATGAAAACTGATAATAGCCTTAAGACTAGCAAGTCACGATATTAAAGATAAAATCTCCAATATTGTTGGCATAGCCACTGCTGCCAGCAGGCATCCATAGCCTCGGCAAGGTTGCCATTTAACCCACTCTGACATCTGTATCCTGCCAAGAAGTTCTGGATCAGAATAAAGGACATTAAAGAGGTTTCTTATTTGCCCATTTTCATATACCTGACATTGCTTCACTGCCAGCAGGCCTGTTCAGTACCCCGGTGAAGTTGTCTTGGCGTCATGCATGCATTTACCCGCTGCCAGCAGACATGTTTAGTATCCCAGCGGGTTTACAAGCACTTCCCATGGCTCTTCTTAATAATTTATTTTGTTTTGTTTTTTCATAGATATATAGTTGAGCGGGGTGACACTGAAAATCGTGATATTTTAACATATTTTTTAGACCTCATCAAAAAATTTT
>JASDQU010736136.1:25333-38365 GCA_032191745.1 Picea mariana | reverse complement strand
TAGGGTTTAACATTGTCGTGAACCAAAACCGTTCCATGATTCGGGCATGAATATCATTCGCACAGGCTTAAATGAGAGCATTGTTTCCATAAAAACAGAGTCATTTTTTCCAAATCGGAAACGATCAGAGTTGTATTCCTGATTTAGGAAATTATATGACATGGCATATTAAAAGATTGTAACAACCGAACTCACAAAATCGTTCGACGATCATGGCATACAAACTATAACAAAATCAAATCAAAACATGATTGTATTCTAAATCTAGCATGAAAACTTCTTGTTCAGATTAGATACAAAACAAATCCAATTGAAAGCAAACCATCGATTTTGTTAACTCAATCGGACAAATGAATAAATCAAATCCAATCGAAAACCAATCAAATCCGATAAAAATTTATCAGTGACTAAACTGGGTATGAGCAAATCACGTATCCAAATCGAAATTTCATTTATTTTTAGCAAAGAGAATGCAATATACAGGATGAACATATTATGACAGAGCCTTTTCGAAAGATAAACAGAATTATTTGAAAACCAAATTCAAATTATATTAATCCTGGTCATTCGCAAAACTAAAACGATGCCAAAATTCATACCTATATGACAAGCAGACGGCTTGATCATGCCATTTTTGAGTTGACAATAGTTGTAGCTGATTCAACATTTTTAAGTATAATGGAACTAGTGGTCCTTTGCTTCCTATCAGTTGCTTGAAGTTTGTCTCTTTGGCTGGTCAACACTGCAACTTGATCCTCCAACGATTGGATTTTTTATTGAAGCAGAGGAATGTCTATATAGTATCATTCCAACCACAAATCACATTGGTCACAGGATGGTTGTGTGAGCTTCAAAAGTGCAGGTGAGGGTTTGGTTAGGTTTCCAATGGTTTCGTTAGGTAGTTTAATCCCAGGGTAGCTAGGATTATTCTTTAAGCAAGGGGGAAGATTTGACACAAAATCATAAGGCGACTCGGAGCACAGACCCTGTGAGTAAGGGTACTCACTGGCTAGGAAATGTTCTACGTCAGAGTCTGAATCCTCACTAAGGGCAATGATCTTCTACTCATCAGTGGGTTTAGGTTTATTTCTAGCCATTCTCGAAATAAGTCGAGCGTTCTTTCTACCCTTGGCATCAACAGTAGGGTTTGCCTTGGCCTTTTTTCTTACAGGATTTTTTATAGCCATGACCTTGTCTGCTAAGATGTCGGGTAAGTCAATATCAGGGTCAACTGAAGGCTTAGGAGAGGGCAGTAGGACATGGAAGGGCACGGGTGGCCCAACCTTGGTTTCATTAACCACAGGCTTGTCAATCTGGATAGGGTCTGTATCATCAAAACCATTTTGAGCGATAAAAGCTCGCCAACTATCACCGTGGAGACTTAAGTGATGAACAATGATAAATCTTATTAATCCATGGTGGAACAAGCTATTTTATGCCTTCTCCTTTTTAAACCTTTTTGACAATTTGTACAGGCTACGCTGGAAGTAAAAGGGAATATTCAATGGATACCCTATAAAATTCATTAACAAACTCAGGTGGTAGAGAAAAACGAGTCCATATCGACCCTCACAGGTCATGAATTTCCTAACTATTATCAAAAGGTCATGCCATCGTGGTTTAAGCATGGATATGGGCATACCTCTGTCACAAGATGTGACCTTTTGCGAGACGAACAGAAGTGGCCATGGCACCTCTTCCACTTTTGAATTTTTGAACCAACGCTGGCCCGTGGCTGGTAACCCTGTAGTAGAACTAATAAATTCCTCATTGATTTCCAACTGAATGTCACCCACCTTAGCCCTACAACCATCAAAAGTCAAGGAAAACTATTGTGCAACGAATAAATTAAAACCCTCGAAACACTGTACAAAGGTAAGCCAACCGTTATCCTTCAAGTCTTTCCAGGCATTGTCGAATAGTAGCAAGGCTTGGCTACCGTTCAGCTCGATTCGCACCACTGGTGCCATGGAGCCGAGCACACGGTAAGTCCAGAGTTTGTATCATAGCACACACAGGAATAGAGTGCACGAAGGGTTACCCGAGCTAACAGAGGTGAACCGGGGATAAGGGATAGGCATAAATGACATCGTGCGAAGGTGGTGGAGCTTATTTCTAACATGCATAATAGTTATTGCCAAGGTACAACCGCCGGTGCTAATAGTTGTTCAACCCACTAGTGTATGGTTTAACAATCATGTCACTTGCCCGACCAATGAAACCAATGGTAAGTGTATTAAAACAATGCGTGCAATAATCTTTATGCCATAGTTTTAAACACCCAACATACAAATCGAAACCAGAACCAATGTTTTCACTAACATTACATATGTTGTAAACTATTCATATCAAGAGTTTAACCCATGCGCTAATGTGTTTTGAACTAGGTGTCATCTCAAATGAAATATATCAAGGATTTAACCATAACACCTATATATTTTTATGAAACCAATGCGAAAAGTAGTTTGATCAAATAACATGTAAATCCAAATGCCAAATGTATCACAAACTTAATGAAACAAAAATACACAATCAATCGAAGCATGCGTACATATCAAAAGGTCTCACCAACTGTATAATGACAAGTAAAATATAAGCTCAATAGGCATATCAATAAGGAAGATAATGACATTTCAATAATGATTGTAATGCGACTTTGAAATACTGTGTTTTCACGCTTACAGTCGTGAAAACACAAATGAAGGTAAATGTGTAAATGTCACAAAAATAAAAATGTCGTTTATTTAAAATTGCAACGAAAAAATTGATGTTTGCAAAACACTGGTGTAGGTAGCTTATAAGACAATGGAAAATGTTAATTGGCCACCAACAAGACAATAGGAAGCTTGATATTCTTAGACTAGGATTTGGCATATCTAAAGAAGTTTTCAAAGTTAGCGCTAGAGAATTACCTGCAGACATCTGCTATGGGGAAAATCCCCCTAAACTGGGTATAAGGAATAGGCAGAGTGATAAATCCCTTAAAATACTGATCTAAATTTAATATAACTCAATACCATCTAAACTAAGTGATAAGAAAAAGAGGAAAGAGAGGGTTAATGAGTGCACCTTCAATCCTTACTGTTGGTGCAAACCTCTTTCACTTGTTGTTATCTCCTAGATCGCATATCTCCTGCCAAAGATGACCTGCAAGGGGTTAGAAATACAATGAAACAACATATACAATCTCTAAAAATCACTTCAAAGGCCTAAATATATATATAAATGCTCAAATTAACAAGAACATGTAAACATAGTGTCTTGGGAAAAAGATAATTTCTTTTATTCAAATTCAAGATAAAAAAAGGTTACAACCTTTGGTGGTGATCGCTCTATGAACCAAGTCCAGGATCCTCTATCGTGGCTCCAAGTGCATCAATTCCATGTTATATTCTCACAACCAACATACCATCAAGGGAACAAGTAAGGGTTGCATAGAGAGAATTGCTGGAGGGGAAAGCCAAGGCTAAAATTCAGAATGAGATGTAAATCTTTGGCAATGAAAGGGAAGGGATTTTGGTAGAGTTTTCTTATTATCTTGTTCATGTACCTAAATGACTCCCCACGGCCTCTTTTTATATGATAAAAATATGGTTATTTGGTTTGGGGATGGGCTACAAGGGGTAAAATGGTTAGGAAACCCTCCATAGCCTATAAACTCCGCCGAATTCTGTGCAATTTTATATTTTTTGCAACTTTTGGAGGTAAACGCGGGATAACTAGCATGTATCACGCATGTGTATGTGGGATAACTAGCATGAAACATGCATGTGTGCGTAGGCTATTAGTGCATAAAGTTGTGTACACTATCCAAAAAAAGGTTTTTTAGAAGGAAGCCTCAACAGTATTTTTGGCAAAGTATGCAAATGGATGGGACAATTTCTTGGATGCACATATATGGAATTTTTGGACTATAAAAACATCACTCATACCAGATTCACTTATAATCACAGTCAATCTACAAGCATGATCCACATGACTACAAAGAACATGCATAGTGAACCTGTTGGAGATCCTACATTTTGGTAGAAGCGTAGAAATCAACATCTCCATCAATTTTCTATTAAGTTGTGTCCATGAAGGGTTCCTATGGTTGGATAGGGAAGTGTCGATCGACACCCAATTTATTGTGTGGATTATAGGATTTCCCTCAACAGGGGAAGACCCGCTACCCTTGTTCATAGAAAATACGCAAGAAAAAACATTAACATAAACAATGAAGGAGAAATATAACACACAAAGAAGCATGTGGATTAGAGATCATGAGAATCAATGATGATACTATAATATTTGCAACACAGGTAATGGATTGAAAATTACTTAGGAAATGTCACATAGATCAAGTGCCAACATGAGTTATAGCAACAATGGAGAAGTGCACAGTAGGAGTGATGATGAACTGGGTGACATTCTTGGTGAACCAATTCTTAATTGACAGTAGGGAATCATAGGAGAAAGGAACGAAGTTCCATTATGCTTGGTTATTGATTTTAATTGCATTAGTTGCTTGTAGGGAGATGAAAGAAATGGAGTTCATGGAGGGTATGCATAAACCATACTTGGTAGCAAGGTATGTTTCGTTGTGGCATACCACACACAAGAATAGACATATGGAAAACAACATAACCTTCTATGTCTATAGGGAGACAATCTGACAATGCATTGATGACACACCGCACATTCTACTGTAGATAGTTGAAGCTTACAAAGACATTGTTTGATTCAAGGAAGGGCCACACCATATGTATGTTTAAGCAAAGAGGGATTCAGATCAACAATGGTTACCAACAAGATATATACTAACAGAACATGATGCCAGCGAGATAATAAAATAAAGGGAAGAAGAATGGAGTGTTGGAATATTGAGAGGGGGGTGAATCAGTATCAACACTGATACCACTTTTAACCATAATATATTATTGGATTACTGAGAGGGGGGTGAATCAATAATGAGAAATTTATACCACTTATCAATCCTTTTAACCACAATGTATATTACTTTAACTTTTTCAAYAATGTTCATCAGTTCATCAATAATATATTATTGCATCATATAAAATTAATATCCATSAGTGCATAATAAACAATAATARAYGCATCCACACAATGCACAATACACCAGTATTTTACATGGAAKCCCAATGTAGGAGAAAACCACAAAMTTATTTTCTTATGTCTTTAAGAATTACATTCAAGGAAGCACCAACTTCAAATTCTCTGGATCCAACTAGAAGGAGACTCCAACCCCCTGTGTTCTCCATATCTAGTTGGAAGATGGYTACARCCACCCAATTCTCTAGCTCYGACCAAAAGGAGTCTCCAACCCTCTGTGTTCTATGGATCCAACCGGAAGGTGTCTCCAACCACCTAGTTCTTCGGCTCCAACCTGAAGGAAGCTCCAACTCCCTGATTCYCCAACATCATCTAGAGGAGGCTACAACCCCCTTTCCTTTCCTCGTCCARCCATCTTGAAATATAAGTGTCAGATAAATGATGAAACCAMTAACACACTGTCAGTGTGAGATATATCATTGTAAACTTGTACCAATCTATGCCAATAACCTATCACAACCTATACCAACAACCCATACCAATCTATACCAATAACCTGTAATCAACGTGTACCAATAATCTATACCAACATATACCAAATACACCAACAAACTATACTAATACTCTCCTCAATATATCATATCTGATAACATAGATCTCATACCCATTATCATAAGAATATCACTCAACCAATCACATACATCAACAACTAGTACAACCTGTACCATCACAAGTGCCTCAACTATGCACATCACAACACCTCACAACCATCACCAATACCAATATCTCTATGCCACATCAACCATAAACCATGTTCCAATGTCATTACAAATATGTCCAACAAGATTACCAAGAAGTTCCTCTAACAATGTACCCAGCATGTACAAATCATGCATCAATAACAAGCCAAGTTATACCTTTTCAAGATGTACCAACATCACCATACCATACACCTAATGTATATTCCAACTTATCAACTAAGTATCTCATCCATGAAATCAACACATACCGCAACCATATACAAAAACATACATCAAGACAACCAACAAGAGTCCTTTAGCAATACATCACAAATCCATAAGCCAAATACCATAAACCCTTACATAAAACCGTGTTCCAAACCTCATTGTTATGTAGCCTCAAGAATGTACCATGTTTTTTAAAACATGAATATAAACATACCTGTAACTCTGTAACAGACCTGGTGTATGTGATCACAGACCTTCAAACCTTACTTAACTTCAACAACAAGAGACTAGCATTTTCATCAAACTTTACTTTAGTCTCACATGACTAATTTTTGATTAGTCAACAACCCTTACTTGAAAAAAAAAAATATGTACCTGTAATGCATCGATTTCTAAAAATTATATACAATATTCTTCAGTGTCTTCTCTATAAATCCTTCAGTTTTCACTACTTGGAATCTCCTAGAAAAGGAGTTATATCAAAAATGGAATACCTTACTGAATTTTGGCTTATTCTAATAACAAAACTTGTAGAGCTTGCCACATGACAAATATTTTCTGTATGGATGTGAAAATCGTACAAAACATACTAAATACGATACTCTAACTAATTTATTTTTTCTCACTAAATTTGGATCATTTATGAATACGTTATGACGTTTTTACCTGGTGTTGTTCCAGAGTCTGTACTTAAGGCTTAGAAGTACATTGTCTAGGCATTCGAAAGTGGTTAAAGGGTGGAGAAGAGAGAAACGTCAACCTTCGGCCAAGGAAACTAAGGAAGATTTCTACGTTCGCGTTGTCTAGCTTCCAACTGTTCCTGGATATTTATATCCTGTTCAATCGCATCCCATGAACGTTCAAGTTCAACCCGGGTAGTAGTTGTTTTAAGAATAGTGTCGAAAAGGTTTAAGGCAATGTGCATTTGATTTGACAATCCGGGTTCGTTATTAGGCTGTGTTGGTATAGGGACAGTCATGGAGGAACAGTAAAATAAGAAAAAATTAGAGGGAAATTAAGTGTTGTCTCAATTTGGTCGTATGAAAGAGAATTTATAGTTTCGGAAATAAAACGAGGTGCAAATCAAAGGCTCTTTCCCGTAACTGAGTTACATCTTAATAAAATGTATGAGGTGGGAGAAAAACATTTAGCTATCTATGGTGTAAGGCTCCTATCAAGGGAGAATCTCACGTATAAATAGAAGAGGAAAACTGTAAGGAAAGAACCTGATGTAGCATAAAATATGTGTAGAATTCTGAAAGTGTTGACTGGTCTTACACCCGCTGATAGCTGGTATAGAGGAAAAACAGTAAACAATTACAGAAAACCAAAATTCATTCGCTATAGTAGTGGTCGTACTAAATTATAACAAAGCATTCATCAGTTAGGAATATGAAATGAAACGAAATATGAGATACAAGAAAACAATCTCATAACACAGTCGTGACAGAATTGAGAACCTTCAGATTTGCTTTGTATTAACTCTCAAAATGTAAAAACTCTGTTACAATCAACACTAAAAGGTCTAGCCCTTTTCTTTTCTTTCTGTGGTATATTTATACAGTCTTGCAAATAAGATAGAATCTCAATCATCACAAAATCTCAGTTATGATAGGGAGGAGAGCAATCGCTCCATTTCTTCTTCTCTGTCTTCACTTGGTGCTAGACGTTTGTCCTCGCGCGTGCTCGGTACAGGCGACACATCTTTCAACTAGATGAGATATCAGCCGCGACGGTTCTACTTGACAGTTGGCTTCAAAGAAGTAACATTCTCAGGCTAACTGTGGCAACCTGTCTTCCATCTGTCCGTCTATGATGTCGATAGCACATAATTGCGCACTTGGTCTAATCATGCATTTGTCTATTTGGACTATGTCCACCATAGTCACTTGGGAAATCTCGACCGAATCTCTTTCCCCTTTTTCCTTCAAATCAAGCGATATTTTTGCCATATCCATTTGCATCAACACCTCGACATTACCTCCACTATCAATGCCTAGCAGATTGCCATCTATAGAACTAAAAGCCTCTTCTAAGGAATTCGTTATCTTTTTGGCTTGCTTCTTGCCTTCGGCGATGTTGTGATCCCATTCTTTTAATAGAATGTTTCCTCTGGTCTGTTCCAAAATGGTGAAACTTGGAGTACTTCCCGAACCCCTGTTGTTTGTGGCTATCACAGCCTCTTGGAAGGCGACCCAAGCTGCTCCAGCTTCCCCTTCTCTAGATGATAAGTTCTCTGAAACCTGGTTGACTAGAAAACAGTTGTCCCGGATCGCTTCTACCTTGGCGAGCAAATTTCGTTGTGCCACAAAGACTCTGCTCCGAATCTCAATTGCCTGGGATTTGAACATCCCGATGTTTAACATTATGTTCTTGGTGATCTCCACCCTAGCCTGTAGCTGTTCGATCAAATCCTTTTGCTGGCTCGCTTGCATCTGAACATCCCAGACCACCAGCTATGCTTTCTCGAGCTTAGTTTTGAGCATATCTATCTCGTTTTTATCGGCCAACCTGGCCTGCTCTATTCCTACACTCGCCTGGTATTTAGCAGTCTCTGTTGCTATAGCCAGTCTGGCTTCAAGGGTCCTAATGAGGGGATTTTTTTGTTTAAGATGGTTTTTCAAAAGCCTGACTAAAAATTGATTCACCGAGGCATAAGCTCCTAATGTCCCTGCTATTTCAGTCGTGAATTGTTCATTCTTCTTGTCTTTTCCATTAGTTATAACTTTATATTTCTTGGCAGTTGACTCTCCTTCCTGATAGAATTCCCTTTTTACCACTGCCTTTCTCTTCTTATCGAAGAAAAACTCATTTGGAGGGAGTTCTTCTACCCTTATAGGCCTCAACTCTTCATTGAATATCCATCCTGCATCAATATTTCCCTGCATCGACTGCAAGGGGGTAACTGATGTGATAGGTTCTCTGATCTGCTTCGCTGATTTTCCCGGAGTAGTGACTGGACTCTACTTCTTCGGAGGGTCAGGAGTCTTTATCTCTGCTTTCGGACTCTTAGTTTTCTCTCCCTCATCCTGGTGTTTTTCTTGATCGGGAGTCGCGTCCTTAGAGCCTTCGGCATCTTTCTGTTTCACCTCCGACGTACTCGGACCCTCACCTCGCAACACTGCGGGAAGACAACTACGTCGATGTTCCTGAAACTTCAGAACATCAGCTCTTTCCTCGGGTGCCAAGGTTTGTATCTGAGATAGAATCTCGACATAGGACCTTGCGCCTCGAAAAATGTCATTCGAGGGTGAATTCTCTTGCTCAAATCTCTTGAGCCCGCAACTGGCCAAATGCTTGCTCACGACCCTTTGCGGATCATGCTTCTTGTATTCAATGGAGACCAAATTTAGGTCTTTCAGGGCCGCTGCCTCAGCTTTGGGATGCCTGAAATATAATAAAGAATATGAATTTAAATGTACAGGGAAAGGTGGCCATACCTTCTTTGAATATCCCTTAAGCTCCTTGCTTATACCACCGATTACTGTCTGCCTGGCAACCTCACGACAAGCCAGCTTGTCGGGAATGAACAATGGCAATGCATGCGAGGGAATAGAAGCCCCGAAAACTCTAAGGTATGAAAATTCAGCCTCTACATACCAGTCTGCTATACTCCTCAAATTTTTCACTATGATGTCTGATATCCTGGGTGGCGGGTGACCGAAAATAGTGACATGCAGAGGCACCATCACCCAGTTGAAGATTTCGTATATGAAATTTGGTGCTTTGTTTTCCCATAATTTTGAATGGTAGACTTGTATGGGCTTGTCTTCTGCTGGAGTCCAACTCCAACTCATTAAGGGAAATGGTTTCAAAAAACAAACTGCGTCCATAATGTATGAAAACATGAAGAATGAAGACGCCTTCCTGTTCTCTTTCTGCGCCCGATACTCTGTGACCCGACTGGTCAAGCTATCGGACAACATTTTTGCCCAGTCGAAGGAACTGCCTTCGGCAACCCGAAACATTAGAGGCACCCATGGAAGAAAAAAATGTGAGGAGTCCTCTCTCCCATATAACCTGCATGTCATCATGGCTACATATTTGTACTGCGGTTCTAAAGAAGCGATTGAATATATGTCGTGGCTATCAGCTCTAAAATTCACGGTGTTCGAAACCCAATATTTTATTAAACTGGACATGGTTTTATCATACTGTACGCATTCCTTCTCCTTGAACTTGTCCAAGAATTCGACGCCATATGTGTAGTCAGACGTTGTGGGCAGCTTATACATGGCTTGCAGATGTTCCAGCCTGAAAGTCCCGATGGTGACTTTTTGCTCGTTCATGATGGTTCTGGTTGGTATGTCCACATGGTCTAATGCCCATCGAACCATGTCATAATATGGAAGCAATCATGGCCTGGCTGCTACTTTGTGCATTCTGGATTGGATGACTATTTTGTACTTGGTGGTTATATCATCTTTTTCGTTGTCGTTGGAGTCATCGGAATAATCCACCAATTCTGCCTGCAGAACATCTGAAACAAATGACCAATTCAGGACCGAGTCAATACTTCGAGGCGAAGTATCAGTGACATTGTCTGAGCCTTGTCCCGAAACCTCAACATTGGATTTGGATGCTTTTTGCGGAGCCATCACTGGAGATTGTGTTTTAGCTCTTCTACGATAGAAATACGTATACATATAGAAGTCAGTTTGCTCAGAGATAATGTTCTCTGTGTGATATGAAAATGAATTTGTTATAATGAACCACAACTCTTATATATATTCAAAAAACTCAGTACCTTTCAGAACAATTCTGTCAAATCATCTTTAGAAATAAATTTTTCCATAAAAATCTGATCTTATATTCATCGATTTGCCCTATTTCCTCATTAACGCCATAAAAATTTGGCGGTTTAAAATGTCAGTTGGCGTATGGAAAGAACAAGGCTACCTCGTAAATCATGCAAGCATCGAAACATGGGATATGTATTGATTTAGCTTAATTAATCCAGTTTTACCAACGTTAATCAATATTTCGGTATTCGTTATATCGGGGGTTTTACTTTAACACTTTGAACCTCTAACACCCGATACTGCGATGATCAATTTTGGTTAATAAAAAGGTAATCGTGATTTGGGGCTCGATTAATTTCCTAATTATTATATTCGTCATATCGCGGCTTGGAGCTTCGAAAGTAAGTTTCCGGGAAGTCAGCATGCCGAGCTGCGAAACCGCGAGATCGCGATAACATGACTTAATTAAAAGGGAAGATAAACTTGGATTAAGTGATTGATTAATTACGTTTATATTCTTATCGTGATTTCGCGAGTCAGGGATTTAGATGGTGTAACTTTTGAAAAAGAAAACGTCGAGTGGCGAATTGTCGACAGAACTTTTACCATGGTTTAGCTTTTACTTTTAACCGTGACACGGGTTACTAAAATAAGGACTTCGTGTTCTCAGCTATCGGGGCTACGACAATAAATTTTTGGGTTTGGTGAACGTCGAGGTGCGAAACCCCGATGATGTTTAATCATGGGTTAGGGAAAACTTTACTCTCGTTACTGCCCTAGGTAAAATTTCAAACAACTTCGTCGTTTTGTAGCTCAGGGCGTGTGAACTATTTGACTTATAGTATCCGACCTACGAGATCCCGAGGTAGAACAAACGAGGAAACGTTTTAACAAAAGGTAGGAATCACCTTGAGAGCATAATAATCATCGCTGCTTGCGTGATAAAGCTTCAGAGATTTTGAAACCACAAAGGGAAAATACGAAAACCATTTTTCAATTTCAAGAATTAAGAATGAAATTCGTGACGGGCTAGAAAAACAAAGGCGGCTCCAACATAGGCTCCAACTAGGGATCCCGCTTTCTTGTAAGGCGGGAAGAACAGTAGACCACGTGCCAATATTGGGTAAATGGAGTCAATAGCTTCAATCAGACGAAAAGGTTCCTAAGAACAGGGTATCGAAGGGGGAAAGAGACTTCGTTCTTTACCTTGAAAAGATTTTTCAAAATCAGATGCTCTTTTTAAACTTAGTTGTGGTCCCTTTCACAACTTTCCCTTTCCCGCTACGAAATTCAGGTCTGCTTTAAGACAATCGAAACGATCCTAGGAAACCCAACAGATCTTGCGGCTATCGGCTTGCTTCAAAGAATAAGATTATATGTTTTTAATTGGGAAGTCCCATCTGAATTTGGGATGTGGATCAGGTTTTAAAAGGCATTGGTTACCAGAGTAGAGTGATATTCATGTATAATAGCCTTAGAGATATCTCAGATATTGCTTCACTGTCAGCGAGCCTGTTCAGTACCCCGGTGAAGTTATCTGGCCCCTTTTACTGAATTTCCTTTCACCACTTCGGAAAATATTTATGCATTTAAATGCTGAAACGAGGGAAATCATTTCTGAATTTCCTTTCATCATCTCTTGGACTAGGTGGGGGCAATCATTTCTGAATTTCCTTTCACCACCTGTCTTATAATTTTCTTTTTAGAGCGCGAAGATGGGGGCAATCAGTTTGTATCAGGGCTGATATCTGTGTAATATTTTGCATCATAGGTCTGTCAACATACTTTGATTACTCGGTACCAACCTTCCTTTAACCTTCACAACACCTTCGTTCTTAGGGAAAAAAGGGAAAATAACTTTCTTAGGGAATTCTATTTGAGCAAGCTTCAATCCTCCGATGTCGTTGAAAAACCTAGGAAAGTTAGGATCACTTTAAACGTTCCTTCGCTTAGTAGGGGATCGAGTAGTTGTGAAGACCCGCTTTCTTTTCACAATCTGCTTTGAAGTTCATGAGGTTGAAGCGAAAAACTCTTATCCCTTCGTATATGAAACAGAAAGATGGTGACTCTTTTTTTTTTTTTAAAGGTAAACCCAAAGATAGAAAGGATGCCAGGTAGTGACTTACCGACTGAAAATACAGAGGTCAAAAATTCAAAACTGACTCTTGTAGATATTTTCGGGGATACTTTACTTTGACTAACCGCTTTTAAATTGGGTGGATCATTTAATTTGTCTTAATTTTTTAAAGATTATTAAACCAAGAAACAAC
>JASDQU010736135.1:97533-157053 GCA_032191745.1 Picea mariana | reverse complement strand
TTCCTGTTTTATAAAATATAAAAAGACAAAAATAGATCCTTGGCTGTCTTAGGGCAGCGAACACACGAGTTTCGCAGGTTTTAACCAAATCTGTAATTTGTCCATATTGTATATTTGTAAATAAAGAATGATTGCAGCTGACAATTAAGTAGTTGATTTGAGTTATTATGATCGTAGTTAGTAATTTGTAGTTAGATTAGTATAGTTAGTTTTAGTTGTTTTATTAGTTTCTAGTTTCCTTAGTTTTAGTTTAATTTCTTTTATTTAGTTAGTTAGTTTGTTTAGTTAGTTTTTATTAGTTTCTAGTTTCCTTAGTTTAGATCATTTAGCTTAAATCACTTTCTCTTTGGTTTCCTTACGAGACCTTAGGGCGGCCAACGGAGCCGTTAAACTCGTCAGGGTGGTCCATACCAAACGGCTTGGGTTATTTAGACAACCCCGGACCGGTTCCACTCTCCCAGTTGACGGACGGTCATTTTCGCCCGTCAACATGAAGTAATAAAGAAAACTCTTCATGTAGTATAGAGCATCAGGTGATCGATTGACTTGGGAAAGTCCTAGTGTTTCATATCTTCTTTTTCACAGATTTTGCTCCTAGTATCAAGCCATTTTGCATACTCAAATAACATTTAATTCACGATATCCATGGCTATATTCTTTCAGAGAAAGAGATATTTGTCTTTTATTCAAGGTGCAAATAATCATTGTCCAAACAATTACATTTTAAAAAATAAGAAATTGGAACGATCACGTCATTTTTTCCATTGCCTATCCAAATGGATGTAAAATTGCATTCTATGTAGTTTGCATACTCCAACTATACTCATACTTGAGATATCTTCTCGCAGATTGCATCTATAGATTAAACTTTGTTGCTTTGTAACATTTTTGTCCTCCTTAAAAATGCAAATGAATCAACTATGTAGACCACTCAACTTCTCACATGATAATCAACTCTCAACATCAAACCATCACACCCACCAAACTATGGTGCTATGAGACACATGATAATCAATTTTGGAAATCAAACCACAAGCCCTATTGATGCAGGGGCATCTCGTTCGTCCTGGGAATGACACGACGAAGGCGACTCCGGTACACGACAACATTGTTATGACAAATATTGGTTGTTGTAGGATATGAATGATTGAACTGTAGGAAATGATAGTGTCACTGCACATCAAATTAATGTTGCATAGTTATAGAAATGGAAAAGATGGGGTATTACTATAGGATGGAAGCGTGGACACGTTTCTTGGGTTGACATGTTTTTACAAAGAACAAGTGCAGGAGAGGAGGAGAAGAGTCATTACAGAATCAGTAGCAGACATGTTGAAGGGAGAGAACTATTCTTTGTGGAAGTTGAAATACCGCATGTACATGAAGAGTCACCGAGGAAAGGACGAATGTGAAGGTAGAATATGAAAGGGCATGAGGACTTTGTTGGGGAAACTGAAGAGAACAGTTTCTTAAGGAATAAAATTCAACATCGATGTGCTTTCAAGAATGATTACAGAGCTTGGAAGAGGACAGGTCCCACGAGACAATTAGATAGAGAAGTGGTTGAAATTACCATGGCCTTCAACCTGGCAACCCAACAAAGATTGCCAGCTTGTATCACGCTACGAAACGGATGTATTATATTCCATTAGATGTATTATATTATGTATGAAAGGATTTAAAGATGAATTATATTTTGTATGAAAGTTATTCAGCATTCAACGCAACGCATTTTAAACAGGTTTGGATCCCAAGGAGGGTGTGTCACTTTAATTTTGAGACCTTTTGTAATTAAAGATACCATGAGATATTCAAGCCAGAGTTTGTATATGCTCCAGGAGTTTGTAATTGCCTTAAATGCATGTTGGATTGTACAGATTTTGAGCAACTCATCTCTAAATTGTAAATGTTCTTTTACTATAATAAGTTTAATGGTAGGATGCTTTTAATTGTGATATGAAAGAACTAGAATAGTCTGTAGGGAAGGCTCGAGAAGCTCATCATGTATAAATAAATTTAATTTATACCCGGAAGAGGTTACTGGAAAAAAAGTTGAAAAGGTTATTGTTCTTGTTGCTGCTAAAGGTTGTGGAAACCCTTGTAAATTATTGTTGAAGTAATATAGAACTGGAGAATTGCTTTCAATTTCTGGGACTATTTATCTCTGAGTAATTGGAATAGTGTTATGTTGTCTATTTTTGTGTTTTGTGTGTATTCATACATCCAAATGGTTGGTTGAAGGAGTCTTGGAATTAGTTATAAGTTTCAATTGTTTCTCTTCTGAAATCGCGGTGCAAGGAGTGCACAGTGCCAATGCAAGGTGTGTGGAGGGTGAATCGTTTACAAGTTTATAAGCTCAGGAGAGATAGGGTAAGTTTAAGAAGAGAGAGCATAAGGAGTGCGCCCACACTCCCAATATTGTTAAAGATCTAAGGAGAGACAGAGTGCAAGGAGTGCACAAAGCCAACACTTGTTAATTGTTTATCAAGCTCAGGAGAGATAGCGTAAGGAGTGTGCAGGTGACCTTTTCAAGTCCAAAGCTCAGGAGGGAAGTGCAAAGTGTGCACCAGAGATTGAGTCGTCTAACTGTCGAAGCTCAAGATGGGAGAGCGACAGTAAGTCCCCAAGAGGAGGAATCTCTTTGTTTTCAGGGTCGAGTGGACGATATTTGTTGGGGAAGAATCAAAATCCCTCACAGTGGTTGGATAAAGGAGAAGAAGCGCACTTGTTAAAACCCAAGGCCTTCGGACTTCGTTGTTCCGACAGTTTTGAGTTGATTGTTGCAATGGAGCCCCAAAGCTCCAAAGTCACGAAATGAATCTCCACCATAGATTAGTGGATAGGTATGAGTCATTGGATCCTTGGGTGGTTCGGTGATTCGACACTCCGGGTGAAGTTGGTCATTGTTGCGCATAGTGGAGAACCTCACGAAGTCCAGAAGTCTGGAGCAAATCATGACCATCAGTTGTCGAGTAAACGTGGACCGTAGATTTCTAAGTTGTTCGGAGTTCGACTATTTGGAAGGTTTTGGGTGACTATTGTTTTGACGTGGAAAAGTCTTTAACCCCAAATCCCAAGAGTCTTTCTGAGCCGTAGGTCGTGCAAAGGAGGCGGACTTTCATCCTTTGTACGATCAATCCTTGAATTGACATTAGAGCGTATTCGAAGGATAGGGTAACACCTACCCCTGTCAGTCAAAGTCACTATATGACCGAATCATCTGAAGCGTCGAAGTCCTGGAGCTCCAAACAACGCTTTTCAGTTAGCGTAGGGTTCTATCCCGAGGTCACGTGAGATTCTGTCGAGGTAAAATGGCTAGCCCCTCTGACTAGATTCTAGAGGAGAAAAGGGGATTAGTATAAGCGCATGCATGTTTTGTGTGTACCTGCATAAGGAAGGAAAATTGACTTATGTACATAACAGAGGATCCAACAGGGATCAAGAGGTCGCGTGAGCCCATAGGGGGTTTCCATCAAGAGGTATCAAAGTAGGATAAAGCTCAACATGTGTAAAAAGCATAAATATTCGAAAGCCATGCCGTCGCGGAGACTAGGGGAGAGACCTGTAGCAAATGCAGTTATGGAGGAAATGAGACAACTTCATGCAAGGTTGAACGCCATGGAGACAGCACAAAGGAGAGAACCAGAAGCTGGTGATGCTAGTGATGTTGAAAGTGAGAATCTAGAAGAAGAAGAAGTTATAGGACAACAAGAAACAAATGAGCGATTGTTGAGAGCTATTGTTAAGCTGGGAACTTGAGCAAAGATGGAAGTTTTGATGTATGAAGGTAATTTGAATGTAGAAGAATTGTTTGATTAGATAACTTCTATAGAAAAGTACTTTGATTTTGAGAAAATTGATGATGAGAAGAAGGTAAAGCATGCAGTGACCAGGTTGAAAGCACATGCATCTTTATGGTGGTATGAGTTGCAGGGTGATAGAAGGAGGAAAGGGAAGTCAAAGATTAAGAGCTGGGATAAAATGGTAGCTAAGCTCAAGGCTAATTTCATACCAAAGGACTATCATCTAAATCTTGTTCAGAAGGTTGTAAAATCTAAGACATAAGGGTTTGTCTGTGACGGAGTATACTCAAGAGTTTTATAAGTTGAATATAAGCGCAGGACATAGGGAAAATGATGAAGAGAAAGTTGTTATGTATATTAATGGATTGAGATATGAAATCGAGGATGAGATTAGTATGACAACGATGAGGACTGTAGAAGATGTTTTTCAGGTAGTGTTGACCCTTGACCAAGTTTTGGAGATCCTTGATCAAGCTTGACCTATTTTGGGACTTTGACAGGCTGTCGAAGGCAGAGCGCAAGTCGAAGCGGAGATCGCGAGATCTCAATCTCTTTTAGGGATTTTTGGGTTTTGGGATTCTTTAACGGGTATGGGGATGTCGGCCCAAGGGTTTACCCATGTTTAGGCCCATTTTGTAATGTATAAATAGAAGGTTAGGTGATGTAAGTAAGGTGCGTGTGTGTGATGCTAAGTGCAAAAGGGTAAGTGAACGACAATGTGCTAAGTGCAAAAGGGTAAGTGAACGACAATGTGCTAAGTGCAAGTGATAGTTGTACATGCTTTGTGCATACTGTTTGAGACTTTCAAGGCTAATTGCAAGTGACTCTAAGAGATTGTGTAAAGGCTTTGTTCTGTAACCTAGCTCGGGGAAGGAGGATATGGGGAGGTGCAAGCAGATCTCATGTCCTATGAGAAGTAGGACCTTATGACTCTGTGCATGTAGATGATTGACAAAAGATAATAAAGAAGATGGAGAGTTGGTGGACGTAGCCCTAGGTTGGGGGTGAACCATGTATATCATGTGTTATGCTTGCGTTGTGCATTATTCTTGTTTTATGGTTCATATGATTAGTTCTTAGTGCAATGATGTATGCTTAGATGAATATGATAGCTTAGTATCTAATGATGTGAATGAGATGCTAGATCTGATCTATGTTGATATGCTTAGTGCTTGAATGTGTTGAATCTTGTTGAATACTGCGTTGCATTGTAATTAGGGTTTATCTGCGCTGTAAACAAAGGTTAAGTACTAATGAATGAGAACTGATAAGTGCTTTGTTAGAGTATTGTAATCACAGATCTGTGTCCCAGCTAAGGTTGCAGACATCGGATTCCTGCAACCAAACCTACCTCTACCTTGGGTGAGATTTCTTCTGCTTCGCAGGTGTTGCTGAAAGGGGCGATAGTTAGGGTTTTGTTGGTGCGATGTTGAAGCGTTGAACCTTAAGTCTTCCCCTGTGCCAACAAATGGTTCTATTGTCGGAACTGAAACTGTGATTGCTCGGAACTGAGGAAAAGAAAGAAATCTATGTGTGTAGATCTGTTGCTTTAGTGCGCAATATTCTACTTGACTTACGAAAGCTCTGTGATAAGAAAAGAAATCTGATTCGAAGAAAAGAGGTAAGATCCGAAAGCTTTGTGCTCTGATAAAGGTAAAGTGAAGTTTTTTTATTAAAGAGCCAAGATCTGAAAGATATATGCTCTGATAGAGGTAAGATAAGTGTAAATTTTTTCTTCAAAAATATAGATCTAGGTATGTTTGACAAATTTGATCCTAGTCTTAAAACTGCGGTACAGTTAGAATAAAGAAGGTTTGATATGAGTAGATTTGATAGAAATAATGAAAGATATGTTATTCCTATGCATAAAAAGAATGTTTTGACTAACAAATGGATGCAGGATCCTAGGAAGAATTTTCTTCAGGGTCGCCACCATGATCCTAGTGCGTCGTACAAGAAAGGTTGGGGATCATTTAAGAGAAAAAGAGGATTAACTCTTTGTTACAGTTGCAGAAGACCGGACATCTTGCTAAGGCATGCCCTGGTAGAAAACCTAGTTGTCTTTGTTGTAAAGTTATGGACCATGACGTTCTAAATTTCCCTAGAATGATTGCTAAGGTTGAAATAATGAATATGAGATAAGAAAACCCTGAGGACGGCCAAGAAACTGAGACCATGGAAGAACCCCAGAAAAAATCAGAGATTATATTACTACAAATAAAAGAAACCCTAAATGACCATAGAGATATCAACTTATTAGAGATATTCAAAGAGAAAAAATGCATAGAAACAAGAATATGAGACTTCGACATAGACTGTGTCTTGGATGACAAAACACAGGTTAATATTATGACAGAAAGAACTTGGGAAATTTTAGGAAAGCCTGCTATGATTCCTTCATTGAGAGGAATGGGATTATTGAGAGAAAAATTAATAACCCTATGTGGAAGACTTACCTAGATATCTATGAGTGCTCATGGAACTTTGACAAAGGAAGAATTTGAGGTTATTAAATTTCTTGAGAACAACGCTCCATTTTCTTTATGGCTAGGAAAACCCTAGATTGAGAAGGATCAGACTCGGAGAAAAGAAGAAGAAGCCTTAGAACAGAAAAACAAGAATTAAAAGATTTCATGGCCCAGAGAATAGCGCACTTGATAGAAGAACATGAGAAGAGATCGAAGATGTTTACAACCAGAAACTTGGATGTCGAAGTTGAAAGAACACAAGCAGACCTGAAACACCTGTCTGTACAAGAGAGTAGAGCAGCTACCCCAGATAGAAAAAAATTATTGGCCTTGAACCCTACGAAAGACCATCAACAACGTGAAGTTACTATGCCAAGAGGAGATAAGAATCAAAATGGAAAGAGGAATACCGAGACGCAGATCACAGGAAAGAAGGCTAGAAAGCTAAGCAAGAAAAGCAAAGTTAGAGAAATTACAGAAAGTTCCAAAGAAGACTTTGTAGAAAGAAGGTCTCCAGAATTTGAACTTCGTCAGAATATTAGAGTAGCTCAGATTGGCACTTCGCTATGATAGAGATATATGACCGTTGGAGGAATTATAACCATTAGATTGACGTTCCCGAACAGTTAGAACATCAGTTATGATCAGGAATCTCTCCATCGGACCATTGGGACCGCGTCATAACAGACAGAACTGCATTGATGAAGGCTTCTTGTCCATTGGAAGGATCCATTACATAGTTGTCTACTTATCCCGTCGACTGTTGCACCGAGCACACTTTCGCGAATTGTATCTGAGCCAACAAGAGAACTCATTGTTACTGTGTTGTGCTTATTGAGACCTTGTCATCCATTCTATTGCATTGAGAAATTGTTCATCAGTCCGAGATATCTAATCTCGAGCATGCATGTTGGACGAGCTCAGCCCTGTGGAAAAGTCAGTAGAGGCAATTTTAATCGATCTAATGGTAGAGAGAGTGATGTCCACAAGAGTTCAAGCCTCATCGATGCAAGGAGTGCAAACCTCCCCTTTGAATGCTCACGCATTCGGACCATCTCGTACTGCGAATGAGAAAAGAACCAAACATCGAGATGACTTGGAAAATGCAAAGTTATTCCCATCCATCCTGCCCGACTACATCCCGCCTCTGGCCGACGCGGCAAATCGTGATAGTGTCCCTAGTGACTTCGACTACACCTTGGTTACTACGTACCTCCCGAAGGGGATACGCACAGGCAAGCCTCCACCAGATAAGATAATGAAACTAAACATCAGCGACTTTAACCTAAGGGATCGCAAGAACTTCAACATGCTCGCTCCTCACAGGTATTTGACTAGGATGAAGGAGAAAAATTCGAGGATAATCCCCCAACCATGGACTATGGACCTCGCACAGTCCACCATTCTGAACGTGATGAAAATAACCCATTTTGGAAGGCACCAGGAGGTTAACTTGTGCGTTAAGCTCCTGCTATCGAGCTTCCATGGCAGTTATTTATGGCTAGACAGATGCATCACTATCGACCCAGAGCTGATCCATCGGATCACCGTATTGAGCATGCAAGGACCCGACCCGCAAGACTTTTACCCAGAGAAGGCTGCAGACCGCACCCTAGCACAGAAGATTAAAGATACATATGATGATGTCGAGAAGGGGAAACGAGGCTACAAGGTAGCCTCCATCCAAAATGGTGCAGTGCGCCTTGCTTGCCAGTTGATTGTTGCTAAGCTAGTCCGAAAGAACAAACCCATGCAGGTCACAGGGTTTATTGTTGACCTCGCAGGGAAATGCATGGAGGAGATACAGATGAACTGGGCAAAGTACTTAGTGAACCAGTTAGACCAAGACTACCGTGAAGCTCTAGATTGAGGCCATGAGTTCCATTTTATTTGGTTGTTGATCCTCATCGCGTTCATAGATTAGGAAATGCCGGAAGGTGCGACCTACCCTGAACTAGAGCCATCTGAACCCTTAGCAGCGAAGTTCACTTAGCTATGGTATTCAAGCGATATGGGAAAACAATGGCAATCAAATGCGGTGTTCCACACCTACTACCTGCAGTTAAAGAGGGCTATTAAGGTTGTCCCTCGAATAATGCCGAACACCCTGCACAGGTTCAGGCCATTTATGAAGTTCCACGCAGACAAACCTTTTATCTACATCACTGCGTGCGGAGACAAACACAAGGAAGTACTACAGAGTTACTACAAACTCACAGAGGAGGAACTAGAAAAAATAACTAAGGAGTGGCCTGCAGAGCTCCTTATCCATGTTAACCCCGCAGAACTGTCTGATCCCGAAGTAATTGGAAACCCAGTGAACACTCGTGAAGGGCATGATACACCTAGAACTAGCAGAAGGTAGAAGATAGAAGAGGTCCAACAACTGAGCAGTGCATCATAAGAAACTACTTCAGAATCACCTGGAGGAGGAGATGATGACGAACTAGATAAAGAAGAGAACAATGGAAAAGAAATATGAAAGACATCCATACGAAGAAATATGCTATTGATACCAACTTGTTAGGTAGCGTCAAATTAATTTAATGGCATCTATGGAGGTATGACTTTTATGAATTTATGTTGCAAAAATGTTGAAGGGAATTTAGGTAATAATTCCTCTAGCCAGAATTTGGAAGTGGTAGAGTTGCATTCATGATTGATATAGTTGTTTATGCTTGAATGCATTTTGGTGAATATATGCATATATGATATTTAATAGACATAATTATGCTAGTAGCTGAAATGTTACAATTATTACTAACTCATAGACCTAAGAACATTCTAGGGACTGTTAGGCAGTGCAACAGGAAAAATGCACATCAAGTTATTACTAATTACTAATTCCACATGAGCTTTGACTACATGAAATTTATGTTCAGGAAACAGATTAATAATGGATACAAAAAGAAAAGCATAATTGTTGAAAATTCCTATGAAGAAAATGATAATTTCATTATAATTAATCCATAGTTTGATAACACTTTGTGAAGGCTTTGTAAATATTGCAATAAAAGTATATTGTACAGAAATACTAACAATCTATTTTGTTGAATGCAAAATGAGAGTATTGCAGATAAGGTGATCTCATGTATGCCACTATTGGGAGACATAATATATATTAATTCCTCCTGCTACAATAACCAAGCAAATATCAGGTATAATTTCATATTTTGGGGGAAAAGTTGAATTTTCTTAGGAAACAAATTTAAATTTCTTAATGAAATTGTTATGATATTATATCATGATGATTGTATATGTGTGATACATATAAGAGGATGGTTATTGAAGCTGGCATGTTTAGGAAGAATCACTATTGTTCGAGCATTGGAGCCTTAAATTGAAGATCCATAGTGGGGAGCTGGTAATGTGTTGGCTCTCTCCTTGTGTCTGAAAGCCTTGGCAAGATGGATCATTGAAGGACTATGTAGCCGTTAAAGGATTCATCATCCTGGAAGGGTGAATGAAACAAGGAAGAGGCATCCAAAGAATGCCACAGTGAGGAAAATTATTTCTCGAAGAAACTCTATGGAATAAAAAAATGACTTCCAACTGAAGTATGAAGACACGAATTTGGTGGGGAAGGAAGAAGGCCAAGAGTCAAGTTGAATGTCAATAAATATGGGGATTATATACGAGTCAAGGGATTTTGGCTGTTCGAAATTTCATGTATTATTATTGAAACTTTTAATGAGGAGAATAATGTTTGGCCAAAGTATTTTCCAAATAAATTTGATTCTCGTGTTGGATGTATTTCTGAATACTCCTTTTCATTTTTCTCAACACTCAAGTTGTGTAAGAATATACTTCGTAACATCTTTTAATTTATTACATTTTTTTAAATCGTAATTAAATTTGTACTATATTTAAAATTGCATACCTTTGAAATAACTATAAAATTTATACTATACACATTTTAAAAACTTATGTTAATTCATATCACAATATTAAAAAATACCTTCAAATTTGAATAACTTCTCACAACATATATTGTCAAATATTGAAAAAATCAATTCAAATATATTTTATATATATTTTCAAATATTAAAAAAAATCGCATCAATAAGTGGTCATTGGAAACATACACATGAAATGTTTTGTGATTGGAAATATGATGGAATGTATCCATACAAACAAAAACACAAACTAATGGTCACAATTCTTCGTGGTAGTTTATTGAATGAATGGGCACCTACGTAACATATAGATTTAAAATGACCATCTAATGTTCGCCTAAAAAAGTCATTACGTCAATAGGAGCTTCTATCAAAGGAAAACAACTCGGCACATTAAGCACTATCTTTAAAACTCTAAAGAGAAAGAAGCTTAGGAAAACCATCAAGGAAAAAAACAAAAGAAAGCTCTAGGTCCTAATGTATTCCCAATGTGCTGTGTTTTATTGGTGTTGTTCGATTAGGAAATCTACTCTAAACGTTTTATATTTATATTTATATTTTTATTATTATTGGAATCTAGTAACATGTTTATCTAATTTTACAATGCTCAAGTCATATTTCTAAATGCATAAATCCACTCAACATCTTAAAAACTCCCTAGCATCCAAAATATGTATCTTAAATCATTGAAATCAATCATTCCAACTATTTTTCTAAATTTCTAACTAGTTTTTGAACAAAACCATCCATAAAAATATCCAACAAAATTCAAACATAATGCCAAGAAAGTTGCCTCGTACACCTTAACTTTCTTCTCTCTCCTTTTTTTTTTTTTGCATTTCGAGAGCTTCCTCTGCCATGATTAGTGCTTCACAATACTTTACATGTAACCTCCGATCATTAAGGGTTTAGGAAAATCAAAGAATATGAAACAAAGGCGCAAAACCGTTTTGGGACAATAATCAGTGCAATTGTGGCATGAAATTATTCTAGAGATTTGCCAAAATTGTGGATTTGCAATATACTTTCATATCTAGAACAATAATATTTTCATTTCTAGAACAATACCATGGTTTAAATTGCGGGACCGATCTAGAAAATTAACATCCGAACAGTGTGCGTTACCACAATGAAGTATGGTCGTCGATCTGATTACGCTCTGAGATCCCGGTGATATTTACCTGTTGCAAGGATCGACGATGCTGGTTGATATTAGATGAATGGTCCAGATTCACTTCGAACTTTCAGGCTTTAGATGTTTTGAATGTGAAACATGAAAAATCTTCCGGAGGAAAATCTCTTAAGTGAATGATCTGTCGCCACGTGTCATGATGAATGAACGGTTCAGATTCTCTCTTAAGTGAATGATCTGTCGCCACATGTCATGATGAATGAACGGTTCAGATTCTCTTCAGAAGTTCGAGCGTCGGGAGTTTCAAATGTGAAGCTTGAAAAACCTCTCGGAGGAAAATCTCCGAAGTGAATGATCTGTCGCCACGTGTCATGATGAATGAACGGTCCAGATTCTCTTCGGAAGTCCGACCTTCGGGAGTTTCAAATGTGAAGCAAGAAAAACCTCTCGGAGAAAAATCTCTGAAGTGAATGATCTCTCGCCACATGTCATGATGAATGAACGGTCCAGATTCTCTTCGGAAGCCTGGGCTTCGGGAATTTCAAATGTGAAGCATGAGAAAACTCTCGGAGCATAATCCCCGAAATGAATGATCTACTGACGCGTGTCATGATCGACGAACGGTCCAGATTTTCTTCGAAAATACGAGCTTCGAGAGTTTATGAATGTTATGCTCGAAAACTCCTGAAGAAAAATCGTCGAAGAAACGTGTCGGCTTCTCAGGACCTCGGCTCCTAGACTCTTCGAAGGCTTCGGGTCTTCGGATGACTCTTGGTGTTAAACTCTGCATGATTATGCACCCCCGAATGGGCGACAACTGTTGATATGATTTGCTTGGTGGATCTTTACAGTTGAAAATTCCCCTGTGCATTTCGGCAATCCACGGGCGTTTCTTGTGTATATAAAAAGCCTTGTTCGACTTGTGGTGAGTTGGATCAATCGAAAATATGATAACAAGTAATTTGAACCAAATACAACATATATTTCATCCTTTCAATAAAAACATATAAAAAATGCGCAAAGACTCAAACCAGAAAGAAATGAATAAGAACCAACTCACTCAGTAATGGGAAAATGACTTAACCAACCAGAAGAGGAAAAATTATTTAAGGCATATAGAAAAAGAGAGGAGGGGCAGGGGATGCAGACGTAGGTTACAACACCAACAATTATGTGTTATGTGTAGAGTGATGCTACAAGTGTAAAACCATACTTCTAGGGAAGGAGTTACATTAAAATTAGAGCATTCCAGAATTGGAGAAAGTTCAAGAGTAACTGAAAGATAGTGGAAAAGGATACCACTAGATGAATTCCAAATTATTTGAGTCTATTGTAGCACTCAAGAACTGTGACAACAATTAAGAGGAATGTGAGTACAGTCCAAAGGTGTTGGGTGCATTTCCAAGGTACAATGGGATGACAAGTCAAAGGGACCATAGCATGGAGGTGATTTCCTAAAGGGATATTAATAAGAAACCATGAAGAAGTAAATGATTCTATTCTTGGTATAGGATATAAAAGAGATGGTACCTAAAAAGAATTCATCTCAAGAGTAAAAGAAACATGGCTGATACTCTAGGGGTTGGAAGTATCACTAAAAATTATGATGGAAAACAAAAGAAATATTAATTACTTCCAATTAATTCTATGCAGCTAGAGAAGAAGACATGTGAATCATTATGGTAAGTTGGAAATTGATTGTGCAAGTCAAATTTGAGGTTAAGTGGTTAAGAAAAGAGAAAAGATTGTTGTAAGGAAACACAATTGCTAAAGAATTCTATCAGGTAAGGGTTGAAACAGTTCATTCAAGAACAATAATTGGATATTGAATATCTTGGAACTAGATGACTGCTAAAAATTAATATCGACATCTTATATGGTTGGAAATGCAAAAGTGGCTAAGAATGGATCAGCGAGAAAAGTGCTCAAGGCATAAATAATCACGTGTAGTACAGTGACAACATAAGAGAGATGCAGGAATTAAAAAACTTGAGGAAAACCAGGACACAACAAAGAGAATTGTGAATGATGGTAGCAGTTGTTGCAATTATTGTAGCATCCATTATGATGTGCCCTGCTAGACAACCATACTTACCACAAGAAATTGGAATGCAAATGAATTTATGATTATGTTAAAGATGCATTTTTAGTACATATAAATATGCATTAAAGATGAGCATATAAAGATGCATTTTTAATATGGATATTGTTAATGATGGATTTTATGCCAGGAAGGAGGGAGTTATTGTATGGTTGCAAGTGTTGTTGATATTGTTGTTGCATATCGAATACATCCATATAAAGAAATATGGTACTGATACCAACTTGTCAGGTAGTGTCAAATTCATTTATTGGCAGCTATGCAAGTATGAATTTTATGAATTTATGTTGCATAATTGTTGAAGGGAATTTAGGTAACAATTCCTCCAACCAGAATTTATTTTATACATTGACATTATTGTATAATTGGATGCATTAATGGAAATAAGATACATTTACGTGTGTTAAATGCTGGAATCCTGTGGTAATTATGCAAGTTGTTAGCATGTGAATGCATACATGTGATATAATAACATGCCATGAATTTGTTGTCTATGGGTTAGTAACCAAAGAAATAAAGGATATGACTATGTCATAAGAATGAATGCCATTAAAGCTAGTCATGTATGAGGCCATGAGATAATTGGATATGGAAAGGTTATGTGCCACACAAATATCCAATGAAATTACTACTTATGAATAATGTTTGGACTTCAACCCTTTTGCTAACACTAATGAACACCAAAAAATTATATTCTTGGTGTAGTGTTTGGGTCCAAAAAGAAGGCATCCAAATACTTGAGCTAACAATAGGAAGTGTATGGAGAATGTGACGAGGCATTGGCCAGACTTTCCAATTTACCAAGGTGAGATACATGACTTAGATAAATGGAATTATGAAATCAATGCAAGGGAGAATTGAATATATATGCATGAAGAATTGCACTCATACATAATGTGAAAGTGGTAGAGTTGCATTCATGCTTGATAGAGTTGTTTATGCTTGAATGCATTTGTTGAATGAATTTAGGTGAATATATGCATATATCATATTTAATAGACATAATTATGCTAACAACTGAAATGTTATAATTATTACTAACTCATAGTGTTGAGAACATTTCAGGGATTGCTAGGCATTGCAATAGGAAAAATGCACATCAAGTAGACACATGAGCTTTGACTACAGGTAATTTATGTTCAGGAAACAAACATTATCTCATGTTGATTGCATATGTGTGATACATATAAGAGGATGGTTATTGAAGCTGACATGTTTAGGAATAATGGCTATTGTTCGGGCATTGAAGCCTTAAATTTCATATCGATAGTGAGGATCTAGTAATGCATTGGCTCTCTCCTTGTGTGTGAAAGCCTTGGAAAGATGGATCGTTGAAGGACTATGTAGAAGTGTAAATATGCCCCATCCTAGAAGGGTGCGTGCAACAAGGAAGAGGCATCCAAAGAATGCCACAGTGAGGAGAATTGTTTCTTGAAGAAACTCTATGGAATAGAGAAAATGACTTCCAACTGAAGTATGAAGACATGAATTTGGTGCTTGGATCATCACAAAAGTTTGTAAATGAAAATTCATGGGGGGGAGGCAGAAGGCCAAGAGTCAAGTTGAATGTTAATAAATATGAGGATTGTATGTGAGTTAAGGGATTTTGGCTCTTCGAACTTTCATGTATTACTATTGAAACTTTTAATGAGGAGCATAATGTTTGGTCAAGCTATTTTCCAGAGAAATTTGATTCTCGTGTTGGACGTATTGCTGACTACTCCTTTGCATTTTTCTCAACACTCATATTGTGTAAGAATATACGTTTTAATTTATGGCATTTTTTTTTAAATCGTAATTTTATTTTAATTAAATTTGTTCTATATCTAGAATTGCATACCTTTGAAAAAACTATAAAATTTATACTATACACATTTTAAAAGCTTATGTTAATTCATATCACAACATTAAAAAATACTTTCAAATTTGAATAACTTCTCAAAACATATATTATCAAATACTGAAAAAATCAAATCAAATATGTTTTATATATTTTTTCAAATATTAAAAAAAATAAGATCAATAAGTGGTCATTGGAGACATAAACATCAAATGTTTTGTGATTGGAAATATGCTTAAATGTATCCATATTTCTTGGAACAATATTTCTTTGGTTGGAATACCATAGGGCTAGCCTATTCTCACTTATTTATACGATATGTAAATCTCACAAATAACATACCTTTAATCTCCTTTTGTATGGTCTCATGGTACTTGTGTGCAAGCTTATATAGCCCTTTTCTCACAAGCTTTTCTCCTGGTATCAAGTCTATTCTCATTTCCCTGTTTCTTTGACCAAACCCTACTCTATTGTGATAGACATCTTTTTCATTTCAACCAAATAGTCTAGTTTTTTAGGTACAAAGGCATATTACTGTGTGACTAAATCAAAGTTATACTTCCCCTGCATCTGTTGGATTTGTTGATAAATTCCTTCGATATTCTTTAACCGTATTATAGCCTCTATTTGTGCACTTTGTCCCACCTGGAGCCATTCATGATCATGTGCTTGCAAGTCGGCTTCCACTTTGTGCTCTTTTTTACGTAGTGCCACTAAGATATCCTGGATTCGTTCATCTGTTGTACAACATCCTCAATAGCCGAGTTCTAGCATTAGACCAACATGTTGACCAGTTAGTGAGGGTTGTATTTATGCCTCTAGCATCAGCACCAACGTTTGCAAGGTTCAGTACTTTCATTTCTTCAACTTCCAATGTTCTTTTACCAAATAATTCTCATTTGGTCAACCTTCAACATCTTATTCTTTTCGAGTTGTTGTTCTTGACGATTTATGAAGTCATCAAGGAAGCTCTTCATGTAGTATACAGCATCAGGTGATTGATTGACTTGGGAAATTCCTAGTGTTTCATATTTTCTTTTTCATAGATTTTTCTTTTAGTATCAAGCCATTTTTCATACTCAAATAACATTCAATTCATGAGATCCATGGCTATATTCTTTCAGAGTAAGAGATATTTGTCTATTATTCAAGGTGCAATTAATCATTGTGCAAACAATTGCATTTTAAAAAATAAGAAATTGGAACGATCATGTCATTTTTTCCATTGCCTATCCAAATGGATGTAAGATTGCATTCTATGTAATTTGCATACTCCAACTATCCTCATACTTGAGATATCTTCTTGCAGATTGCATCTATAGATTAAGATTTGTTGCTCTGTAACATTTTTTTCCTCCTTAAAAATGCAAATGAATCAACTATGTAGACCACTCAACTTCTCATATGATAATCAACTCTAGACATCAAACCATCACACCCACCAAACTATGGTGCTATGAGACACATAATAATCAATTTTGGACATCAAACCACAAGTCCTATTGATGAAGGGGCATCTCGTTCGTCCTGGGAATGGCACGACGAAGGTGACTCCGATACGCGACAACATTGTTATGACAAATATTGGTTGTTGTAGGATATGAATGATTGAACTGCAGGGAAGGATAGTGTTACTGCACATCAAATTAATGTTACATAATTATAGAAATGGAAAAGATGGGTGTTGGGACTCAGAAATGTCGTATTTTCATCCACCTTTCCCTTCACTATTCCTTACATTTCATCGCCCCATTAAACCTTCATCATACCATTTTCATAAATACATTTGGGTTTCACATTATTATTTTCCACTTTATTCATTTTAGTATTAAAAGTGAATTTATGATTAAATATTAGAAAATATACATGTTTTCATATATATCTCAATTATGTGTGAGCTTTGTAATGTGTAGGAATATGTGGATGATTAATTCAAAGAGGCTTCTCGAATATCTCTTCCATCATTCCAAAGGAGATAATTATTCAAGCCTCTCTTCAAGGAGAAGATCATGGAGATTTGGTTAGAATATCTTATCTAAGATATATGAGAGATATGTGTGAGGATTTAAAGGGATCATATCTTGTAATAATGAGAAGTAGTTGAGAGTGGTTGAGAGAATAGTGGATCTGCAATTATGAGATGGTTATCTTCTTCATGTATATAAGAGAGTGCTCTCTCTTCATGAGAGGGCAATTAGGAATTAGGATTGAAGCTTGAGTTTTTGGAATTAGTCTTGTAATTAGGAGAAGGGAATTCTTAGCTTTGTTATTCTTTCATGTTTTGTCATTTGACTATTGCAATATGATTTGAGATTGATATGTTGTATGAGCTCATTGTTGTTAACTCTTCACATGTTGTATTTCCCTTAGGCAATTTCATGCTTTCCTAGTTAGTGTTTCAATGCTTTCTTAGATTAGTTTGATTTTAGCAACATAGATCAGATTAGATTAGTTCTACTTCAGTCCTGCATATACAGTGCGTGTGCTTCGTCAGTCTACGTACCCCGGGTTGACAATTAAATGGTTGGGCAAGCATTATAACGACATATATTTCGCCTAACATTTTGGCGCCGTTGCCGGGGAAGCACAAGGGATTGAGGTATCAGAGACTGGGTTAAGGGTCCCTGCTTAATGGAAGGGATTATAAGGTCCTGTTCTCTGTAGATTTCAATTATTTCTGCAAGTGTGCTAGTCAGAGACTTGGTCAAGGGTCCCTGCTTAATGGAAGGGATTAATAGGTCATGTTCTCTGTAGATTTCAATTGTTTATGCAAGTGTGCAAGTCAGAGACTGGGTAAGTTTAAGAAGAGCAAGCATAGAGAGTGCGCCCACACTCGCAATACTATAAAAGATCTAAGGAGAGACAGTGTGCAAGGAGTGCACAAAGCCAACACTTGTTAAATGTTTATCAAGCTCGAGAGAGATAGCGTAAGGAGTGCACAGGTGACCTTTTTAAGTGCAAAGCTCAAGAGGGAAGAGCAAAGTTTGCACCAGAGATGAGTCATCTTAAGTGTCGAAGCTCATTTGGTCGAATAAAGGAGAAGAAGCGCATTTGTTAAAACCCTGGTCCTTCGGACTTCGTTGTTCTGACAGTTTTGAGTTGGTTTTTGCAAGGGAACCCCGAAGCTCCGAAGTCACGGAATGAATCTCACTGTAGATTAGTGGACAAGTGTGAGTCGTTGGATCCCTGGGTGGTTTGATGATTTGACACTCCGGATGAAGTTGGCCATTGTTGCGCATAGTGGAGAACCTCACGAAGTCCCGAAGTCTGGAGTAAATCATGACCATCAGTTGTCGAGTAAACGTGGAGTGTAGATTTCTAAGTTGTTTAGAATTCGACCATTTGGAAGATTCTGGGTGACTATTGTTTTGACGTGGAAAAGTTTTGAACCCCGAAGCCCAAGAGTCTTTATGAGTCGTAGGTTGTGCAAAGGATGCGGATTTTCATCCTTCGTCCGATCAATCCTTGACTTGACATTAGAGCGTAGTGGAAGGATAGGGTAGCACCTACCCCTGTCAGTCAAAGTCACTTTATGACAGAATCATCCGGAGCGTCGAAGTCTTGGAGCTCCAAACAACTCTTTTCAACGAGCGTTGGGTTCTATCCCGAGGTCACGTGAGATTCTGTCGAGGTAAAATGGCTAGCGTTTGTGACTAGATTCTAGAGGAGAAAAGTGGATTAGTATAAGCGGCTGTGTGTTTTGTGTGGACCTACATAAGGAAAGAAAATTGACTTGTGTACATAACAGAGGATCCAACAGGGATCCGAGATCTAATTCGACTCCAGAAGATGATCCTAAATCGAGAGGTCGCGTGAGCCCATAGGGGGTTTCCATCAAGTGGTATCAGAGTAGGATAAAGCTCAACGTATGTAAAAAGAAGAAATATTCGAAAGCCACACCGTCGCGGAGACTAGGGGAGAGACCTGTAGAAAATGCAGTTATGGAGAAAATGAGACAACTTCATGCAAGGTTGAACGCCATGTAGACAACACAAAGAAGAGCACCAAAAGTTGGTGATGCTAGTGATGTTGAAAGTGAGAATCTAGAAGAAGTTATAGGACAATAAGCAACAAAGGAGCATCAACTATGTAGACCACTCAACTTCAACATCGATGTGATTTCAAGAATGATTACAGAACCTGCAAGACGACGGGTCCCACGAGACAATTAGAGAGAGAAGTGGTTGAAATTACCATAGCCTTCAGCCTAGCAACCCAACAAAGATTGTCAGCTTGTATCTGGCCACGAAACAGATGTATTATATTACATATGAAAGGATTTAAAGATGGGGTTTTGCATATTTACCCCTGTGTGTATGGATCAAAAGTTGTATGATGTTATGTTATTGTGTAGTTGACATGAATGTTTTCCCTTTCAATTCCATTACTTGACTACTTAAATGCCACAGAGAATAACCCTATTATTATATTTTCGTGCAAGTGGCATGATCTTGTGGAAGGTCATACTGGAATTTGGAAGAGGTTGTATAATTGCACTGATGATTATGTGTATATGTGTCAGGATCTCTAGATATGTGAACTAGCGTTGGTCATCAGTGTATCAATACATTATTGTTGAAGAACTCAATGTATGATTGATACAAACCAATCACCGTCATCATTAAATGAGGCGTGGTGGAAAGTGATTCACCATTCAACGCTACGCATTTTAAACTAGTTTGGATCCCAACAAGGGTGTGTCACATTAATTTTGAGACCTTTTCTAATTTAAGATAGCATGAGATATTCAAGCCTGAGTTATTGTATATGCTCCAAGAGTTTGTAATTGCCTTAAACGCATGTAGGATTTTACAGATTTCAACCGTCGATGCATATCTAAATTGTAAATGTTCTTTTACTATAATAAGTTTAATAGTAGATGCTTCTAATTTTGATATGAAAGAACCAGAATAGTCTATAGGGAAGGCTCAAGAAGCCCATCGTGTATAAATAAATGTAATCTATATACCCATAAGAGGTTGCTGATTTTTTTTTTGAAAAGGTTGTTGTTCTTCTAGTTGTTGTTGAGTAAGTTGTTTCTATTGTTGCTGCTGAAGGTTGTGGAAACCCTTGTAAATTATTGTTGAAGGAATATAGAAGTGGAGAATTGTTTTCAATTTATGGGACTATTTATCTCTGAGTAATTGGAATAATTTTATGTTGTCTATTTTTTTGTTTTGTGTGTCTGCATACATCCGAATGGTTGGTTGAATGAGTCTTGGAATTAGTTATAAGTTTCAATTGTTTCTTTTCTTAAATATCGGTGCAAGGAGTGCATAGTGCCAACGCAAAGTGTGTGGAGGGTGAACTGTCTACAAGTTCAGAAGCTCAGGAGAGAAAGGGTAAGTTTAAGCAGAGCGAGCATAAAGAGTGCGCCTACACTCCCAATACTGTAAAATCTCTAAGGAGAGACAGAGTGTAAGGACTGCACAGAGCCAACACTTGTTAAATGTTTATCAAGCTCAGGAGAGACAGTGTAAGCAGTGCGTAGGTGACTTTTTCAAGTCCAAAGCTTAGGAGGGGAGCACAAATTGTGCACCAGAAATTGAGTCCTCTAAGTGATGAAGCTCAAGATGGTTGAGCGAGAGTAAGTCCATAAGAGGAGGAATCTCTTTGTTTTAAAGGTCAAGTGGACGAGATTTGTTCGGGAGGAATCAAAATCCCTCACAGTCGTCAAATAAAGGAGAAGAAGCGCATTTGTTAAAACCCAAGTCCTTCGAACTACGTTGTTCCGACAGTTTTGAGCTCATTGTTGCTAGTGAGCCCCGAAGCTACGAAGTCACAGAATTAATCTCCACCGTAGATCAATGGACAAGTGTGAGTCATTAGATCCCTGAGTGGTTCGGTGATTCTACACTTCGAGGGAAGTTGGTCATTGTTGCGCATAGTGTAGAACCTCACGATGTTCCGAAGTCTGGAGTAAATCATGACCGTCGACTGTCGAGTAAACGTGGACCGTAGACTTCTGAGTTCTTCGGAATTCGACTATTTGGAAGGTTTTGGGTGACTATTGCTTTGACGCTGAAAAGTCTTGAAGCCCGAAGCCCAAGAGCCTTTCTCAGTCGTAGGGCGTGCAAAGGAGGCAGATTTTCATCATTCGTTCGATCAATCCTTCACTTAAAATTAGAGCGTAGTGGAAAGATAGGGTAACACCTACCCCTATTGGTCAAAGTCACTTTATGACCGAATTCGATTGGTAACCACTACGGCAGATTGGAGTGTTGTATTTAGCGAATCATCTGGAGCGTCGAATTCCTGGAGATCCAAACAATGCTTTTCAGTTAGCGTTGGGTTCTATCCATAGGTCTCGTGAGATTCTACCGAGGTAAAAGCGATACTGCCTGTAACTAGATTCTAGGGGAGAAAAGGGGATTAGTATACGTGCCTATGTGTTTTGTGTGGACCTGCATAAGGAAAGAAAAGGGACATGTGTACATAATAGAGGATCCAACAAGGATACGAGAGCTAATTTGACTCCAAAAGAAGATCCTAAATCGAGAGGTCGCGTGAGCCCATAAGGGCTTTGCATCAAGTGGCATCAGAGTAGGATAAAGCTCAACGTGTGTAAAAAGAAGAAATATTTGAAGGCCATGACGTCGCGGAGTCGCGAGAAGAGACTTGTAGCAAATGCAATTATAGAGGAAATGAGACAACTTCGTGCAAGGTTGAACGCCATGGAGACAACACAAAGGAGAGCACCAGAAGCTGGTGATGCTAGTCATGTTGAAAGTGAGAATCTAGAAGACAAAAAAGTTGTAGGAGAACAAGCAACAAAGGAGCGATTGCTGAGAGCTATTGTCAAGCTGGGAACCAGAGCAAAGATGGAAGTTTTGATGTAAGAAGTTAATTTCAATGTAGAAGAAATGCTTGACTAGATAAGTGCTTTAGACAAGTACTTTGATTTTCAGAAAATTGATGGTGAGAAGAAGGTAAAGCATGGAGTGACCAGGGTGAAAGGACATGGATCTTTATGGTGGGACGAGTTGCAGGGTGAGAGAAGGAGAAAAGGGAAGTCCAATATTAAGAGTTGGGATAGAATGGTAGCTAAGCTCAAGGCTAATTTCATACCAAAGGACTATCATCTGAATCTTGTGCAGAAGGTTGTATAATCTAAGACATAAGGGTTTGTCTGTGAAGGAGCATATTCAAGAGTTTTATAAGTTGAATCTAAGAGCAGGACATAGGGAAAATGATGAAGAGAAAGTTGTTATTTATATTAGTGGATTTTGGTATGAAATCGAGGATGGCATAAGTATGACAACAATGAGGACTCTAGAAGATGCTTATCAGGTAGCTATGAAAGCAAAAAAAAAAATTGGCAAGAAAGCAAAGTTAGAGGAACAAGCAGAAGAGTCCTAACAGAGGGAGAGGACTCACCAGAGCGAAGTTCCATAGATCCAGGGCAGAAGGTCGAGGATTTAACAGTTATACAAAGAGAGGAGGAAGTTCTAAAGGAGGATAATCTAGAGAAATAAATCTTTTTTCTAGAAGTAGAGGATGAGGCAAAGGAGGAGAAGTCAAGTGCTATGCTTGTCGAAAAACATGGCACGTGTCTTGGGAATGTCCTGAAAATAAGAACACGATAGTTAAATAAACTCACATTTATGAGGTGCAACAGAGGAATGTGGAGGACGAGATGAAGGCAGAAGTAATTGAAGAAGGAAGATCGCTCATGATGAGGATAGCTCTTATGTAACCAGAAAAAGAGGTTCGAGAACCAGTCCAGAGAAACAATTTATTCACAATTGTTTGCAAGACAAAAGACATAGTATGCAAGGTCATTATACACAGTGGAAGCACTCACAATTTAGTATCCACAGAGATGGTGGAAAACCTAATGTTGGAGACGACAGCACATCCAATTCCGTACAAGGTGTCGTAGTTCTAGAAAGGACATTGTGTTATTATAAGTAGGCGGTGTAAAGTTGAGTTTAAAACTGGTAGTTATAAGGATGAAGTTTTATGCGGTGTCATACCCATGAATGTTTGTCATGTTTTGTTGGGGAGACCTTCGCCAGTCCTAATATACTTCTCATGAGTGGGAAGGAGCCCTTGAAAGAAGTCAAGAAAGATCATGAAATCTCGTTTGTTGTTATAGAGAAGTCCAAAGCCATTCTTCCAAATACTTCTATGAATGATTTAACTGTGGAAGCTCAGGAGTTGTTGGATGAGGTTGTTGACATTGTAGTGGATGAGTTGCCGCATACTTTACCATCCATCAGAAGTGTTGGTCACCAGATTGACCTTATTCCGGGAAAAAGAACTAATGAGAAAAAGTTTAAGCMCATGTGCAGTACCAACTGTGTTGATTCCAAAGAAAAATGGAGGATGGAGAATGTGCACAGATTCTAGAGCCATCAACAAGATAACCATTAGGTATAGATATATTTTACCCATAATGGATTGTTTGACTGGAGCTAGTTATTTTTCCAAGATAGACTTGAGGCAATGAAATCCAAGAGAGGGATCAGGGTGCAAAAGTAAAGTATGTATTGCTTGAGTTAATCAAAATCAAATCACCCTAAAGAATTTCAATGTACAGATAAAGCAATACAATGTGGTCGGATCTATTGTTTATTGGTCGGATAAATTAATCATCAAAAAAGTAGTGAAGATGATAAGTCTATTGTTTATTTCAGTGAGGAGTTGAATGATGCTAAGAAGAAATATGCAACATATGAGAAGGAATTTTATGCTATAATTTAAGCTTTACAAAAGTGGAGACATTATCTTATACCAAAGGAGTTTATTTTGTATACTGACAATCATGCTTTGCAGATCATAACCAGTCAAGAGAAATTAAACCAGAGACATGCCAAATGGGTAGAATTCATGTAGAATTTAACTTTTGTCATTAAACATATTAGTGGGAGTGATAACAAATTTGCAAATGCTTTGAGAAGGAGATGTCTGATCTTGCATGAATTCTGAGTGGAGACTTTCAGATTTGAACACCTCAAGAAAATTTACCAGGAAGACCTGAATTTCAAGGAGTCCTATGAAGCATGTGAAAATCCTTTGTTAAGAGATAAAAATTAATGGATAGAGTATATAATCCAAGAAGAACCATGATTTAAAGAAAGCCGATTGTGTATCCCAAAATTCTCAATGAGGTACAATTTCTTGAAGGAAAAACATAGTGGAAGATTGGCTGGACATTTTGGCCATGATAAACATACGCACAGTTAAGTTCTTCACACTATTGGCCAGGCATGAGGTCTAATGTCAAGAAGTTTGTGAACAAATGTAGAATTTGTCAACATGCTAAAGGAAAGCAACATAACACATGATTGTATCAACCATTTCCGATCCCAAATAGGTCGTGGGACGCTATAAGTATGGATTTTGTTCTGGGATTGATGAGAAATCAGAGGGGAAATGATTCAATCTTTATGGTGGTTCACAGATCTTCAAAAATGGCACATTTTTTACCATGTCATAAAACAAGTGATGTTATTCACATAGCAAATCTGTTTTTCAAAGAGATTGTGAGATTGCATGGGTTACCCAAAAGTATCGTCTCAGACAGGGACACAAAATTTGTGGAACACTTTTGCAGTACTTTGTGGAAAAAGCTGGGGACAAATGGACTGATTGAGGTACTGAATCGAAGTTTCGGGAATCTACTAAGAAGTTTGGTAACTAAACATAATAGTCAATGGGATCAAATTATGCCACAAGCGAAGTTTGCATATAATGACTCCTCAAACAGGATTATTGGTAAGAGCCCAATCCAGATAGTGTATGGAATGCATCCTAGAGTAATTTCAGAATTGATGAATTTGGCGCAAGTTAAATTTCGAAGTGCAGGAACGGAATATTTCGCTGCGGAGATACAAAAGTTACATGATCAAATCAAAGGAAAACTACATGATATCAGCCATAAATAAATGGACATAATAGATCATATAAGAAAAGACGTGAATTTTGATATTGGAGACCAAGTCTTTCCGCGTCTCAGGAAGGAAAGATTTCCAAGAGGAAAATATAATAACCTAAAGATGAAGAAAATAGGACCTTGTAAAATCTTCAAAAAATTTGTTGCAAACGCTTATTTAATTGAACTACCAGGGGACATTGGAATTTCACCTTACATAATGGATGACACAAAAGGCACAGATGATCAAGATGAGATTCAGTGGAAGTGGATAGAAAAGATCTTAGATCAAATAATTGCTATAAAACTAGATGGAAAGTTTATTATGAGTATCTCGTCAAATGGAAGAATCATCTAGCATAAGATGTCAGTTGGATAACTGAAGCAGACATCCGAAAGCATGGAAAGGAATTGGAGGATCACATGGACAAGAGCCCGTGAATATTTTTGTCCATAGAAGTATAATGCAGGAGCATCAATGTCATAATTAAATGAGGCATGGTGGAAAGTTACTCAACATCCAACGCAACGCATTTTAATATGGTTTGGATCCCAAGGAGGGCGTGTCTCTTTAATTTTGAGACCTTTTGTAATTAAAGATCAAATAAGATCTTCAAGCCAGAGATATTGTATATGCTCCAAGAGTTTGTAATTGCCTTAAATGCTTGTAGGGTTGTACATGTTTTATTATAAATTTTCGACTCATATATAAATTATAAATTTTCATTTGCTATAACAAGTTTAGTGGTAGGATGTTTTTTATTGTGATATGAAAGCACTAGAATAGTTTAGAGGGATGGCTCCAGAATCCCATCATGTATAAATAAATTTCATCTATACCCAGAAGAGGCTACTAGAAAAAAGGCTAAAAAGGTTATTGTAGTTCGTGTTGCTATTGTTGTTGTTGAAGGTTTTGGAAACCCTTTAAATTATTGTTTAAGGAATATAGAAGAGGAGAATTTCTTTCAATTTATGAGACTGTTTATCTCTGAGTAATTGGAATAATGTTATGTTGTCTATTTCTGTGTTTTGTATGTGTGTGTATACATCAAAATGGTTGCTTGAATGAGTCCCAGAATTAGTTATAAGTTTCAATTGTCTCTTCTGATATCTCGGTGCAAGGAGTACGCAGTGCCAACGCAAGGTGTGCGGAGGGAGAACGATTTACAAGTTCAAAAGCTCAGGAGAGATAAGGTAAGTTTACATAGAGTGATCATAAGGAGTGCACTTACAATAGTGTAAAAGCTTGAGGAAAGATGAAGTGCAAGGAATGCATAGAACCAACATTTGTTAAGTGTTGATCAAGCTCAGGAGAGATAGCGCAAGGATCCCTGAGTGGTTCAACGATTCGACACTTTGGGTGAAGTTGGTCATTGTTGTGCAGAGTGGAGAAACTCACGCGGTCCTGAAGTCCAAAGTAAATATTGACCGTCAATTGTTGGGTAAACGTGGACCATAGATTTCTAAGATTTCAAGTTTTTGGGTGACAATTGTATTGAAATGGAAAAGCCCGAAGCCCCGAAGTCTTTCCTAGCCGTAGATCGTGCAAATGAAATGGATTTTTTGTCTACCATCTGATCAATCCTTAACTTGACATTAGAGCACAGTGGAAGAATAGGGCAACAACTACACATGTCGATCAACATCACTTTATGACCGAATTCAATCGGTAACCACTACGAGAGATTGGAGTGTTGTATTTAGTGAATACTCCGAAGCATCGAAGTCCTAGAGCTCCAAATAACGCTTTCCGGTTAACATTTGGTTCTAGCCCGAGGTCACGTGAGATTCCACCGAGGAAAAAGGGCTAGCGCATGTGTCACCACAAAAGATGTCTTGCAGTAGGAGGCATATTGCAGCAACAAGCATTTTGTAGCATAAATGTGTTATAATTGAGGCATGTTACAACAAACATGCATTGCGATATAGGTGTGTTACTGTCGACGAGTTGTTGCAACAGAGGTGCCACAGTAGATAACATGTTGCACCAAAAGATGTCTTGCACCAAAAGATAACATGTTGCACCAAAAGATGTCTTTTGTATACCTTATAACCAAGTGGAACTGTTGTAAAAAACTCATCCATATGAAGTGCCTTGCTTGATGTAGCTTTGTTTGTGATTGTAAGTATTGCAATGGTTGATGATCTGTGTGAATGATAGTTTATTTTCCCAACAAACAATGTTTCCATTTTTTCACACTTTTCACCAATGCATACAAGTCCTTATCATAAGTAGGATAGTTATTCACATCACCATTAAAAGTTTCATAATGAAAACAAATGGGCTTACAATGTTGCAACAAGACTGCTCCCATTTCATAATTGCTTGCATCTATTTGGATCTCAAATGGTTATCTCAAATTTGGAACTCCAAGAACTGGAGCTGAACTTATCTTCTCCTTCAATGCATCAAATGTTTTTTGTTGATTGCCTCCCCATTGGAAAACTTGTTTGATGCTCGTCACTGCATGTAATGGTGTTGGAATTGAAGAGAAGTTAGCAATAAACTTTCTCCAATCTTGGGTTGCTCCCAAAACGCTTCTTACCTTTGTCACATTGTTCGGCTTGGACCAATCCAAAATGAATTTGACCTTGGAAGAATAGATTTTCAGTTCTCCTCCTCCAACAATATGCCCCAAGTAAACAAGTGAGATCTTTCCAAACTCACATCCAAAACTTGTTTTACATGCATAACATGTTCTTCACGAGATTCGCTAAATATCAAAATGTCATCATTCAAGAAAAGGCCTTGTTATCACTCCAAGAAACCCTTTGCGGTTGTATACCAAAGGTGCTTGGTAACTTCAAGTAAAAATATTTTTTGTGTTTTGTGTAGATTGATCAGTGGGATAACTCAATTCAAACATGGTATTCAGACAACCAAGATGATAAACAAATGAACCAGTGCTCTCATGGACTGATAATCAGTAAATAAACTTAAGTGGGCGAAGAACAAATTGCTCATAAACCAGTACACAATGTAGGGTCTAATAAGCAATGAAGAAACTATTTATCAATCTATGAGCCAAACATTGAGATAGCAGTCATTCAAGGCTAGACAACTCAGATAAAAGTACAGAAAGAAGGTGGAAAACTGATATCAAAAAAGAAAGAAAACTGTGATTTAGAATTAGCATCAATGGGCCTGTTACATATGATATTCTATATCCCAAAACTGAACCTCTTCTTAGTCTTCAGAATGTAGCTTTATAGCTTTTACAAGCTGTTCTCAGATCCTAAAAATATGGATCTGTTTTGCTAAAAATAGTAAAGAAAACTAATTTGCACAAATGTAGGGATAAATCCTCAAAATGAGGGTGATCTTCATGTGTGGGTCCAACATCTGTTCTAACAGTTTGGTGAAGTGATGACTAGCCTTCCAAGGCTCCTCCATAAAGATTACAAATTTGAATTTGATGAGCTGTCCTATTCATTCCTAATATTCTGCCTTCAAAAATGACCAAAACTTGACCAAAGACTCCTATTTTGACTTGTCTTTCCCAAAATAGCCTTTGGATTTGATGGAATAATCCGCCACCTGTCTAGTCCAAAAAGTTTCATTTACTTTTGATTCGAAAATTTCGGATCTGGGCGAAAATCGTAACATTCTGGCCATTACAGGCTTTCCACAGCGCGTAGCCTGTGAAAAAATGCTACTTAGCTGCGGAAAGTCGCCACTTTCAACAGCTAACGGGTCAAAAATTCTGCCTTCTGCGCTGTTGACAGCGGACAAATTTTCAAAATTGAATTTCTCGATCATAAAAAATCCATTTTTCACATATGAATAGTCGATCGACATCTAGAGAATCTCAGCTTTCCAATGGTGTTGTCAGATCTTAATTTGGAGCTCAGGAAGGGATTGAAAAGTTCCCTGCAAGTTTAAGTGTCATTTTTCCATTTGCAATTCAAAACACTAGACGATCCTTTGTAAACAATGTCTGATATGGAAACAAAGATTTGATTTGATGTTGCCAACCCGGGAGTACAGCCTCTGTTAGCTGTTGACTTTCCTCAGCGCGCCTCTTTGTAAGCCCCTGTTAGCTGCGGAAAGTATGCACTTTCCACAGCACGCCACTTTGTAGAAGACCCTCCTTAGCTGTTGAAAGCATGTATCTTTGACAGCACGCCACTCGAGAACTGATTTTAAGAACCTTTTAAGATTTGACACTTTCAACAGCGCGCCAACTGATGAAACGATCTCCTTAGCTGTTGAAAGTGGGCACTTTCCACAGCGCACAATGAACCTTTGAAAACAAGTTAGCTATGGAAAGTAAAAAATGACAATTTTGAAAAAGGAAGACTTTACAATCCAAATTATTTTTAAGTCAAACCAAAATCTAAAATTTTGCAGCTAAAAGACTTAACAATGAGTTGAGGAAACTATCAATAGCCATGCTATCCACTGTAAAACCCAACCAAAATGATGGTGCTATTTTGGGAGTTAACAGGCCTTAAAACATCATTCATGACTCTCATGAATGTAGCAGGAACATTGCAAAGTCCAAATGGCATTACCATCCACTCAAACAAACCTTGCTTTGTTTTGAAATTTGTCTTCCAAGTGTCTCCTTCAGCAATCTTAATCTAATGGTATCCACTTCTCAAATCCAATTTAGTAAAATACTTAGTATCTTTCAATTGATCAAGCAAACCATCAATTTTAGGAAGAGGATAATGATTTTTTACCGTAATCTTGTTCAAGGCCCTAAAATCTACACACATGCGTCATGTACCATCTTTCTTTGGCAATAAAACAATTGATGATCCACATGGCGATGTGCTTGGCATGATGGTCCCTTTGTCAAGCAACTCTTGGATTTGTTTTTTAATTTCAACATTCTCCGTAACTGACATCATGTACATACCAATGTTTGGAAGAGGACAATCTTGCTGCAATTGTATCTCATGTTGGATAACCCTTTTTGGAGGCAACCATTTTGGTTCTGAAACATCTCATCGTATTGGTTAACAACCTCATATAAATTAGATTTCAGCTTTGAATCACAACCTTGGAAAACTTATTTTTCAACATTGTCTTTGGGTTGGATCATCAAGAGCACAAAATTCTTACTGGCATTGACTAATCTCTTCATTTGTTCAACATTTACAAGTGACAAATTCAACTTCTTTGTATGTGTTCTAATAATGTACTCAACTCCATTTTTAAACATATGATACTTTGTGCTCATGACGATCAAAGATGGCTCTCCAACACAAGAACACAGATATCCAAAGCAATAACATCAAACTCTACCTCATCTATAAAATTTGCAATGATGGCAAATCTAAGTTTACACCTTGTCACATTCAATTTGGCATTGTCACATATCCATCCTATAGGGTATGGTTTAGGATGTGGAGTAGTTTGCAATTTTAGTTTCTTAGCAATGTCTTCAGATATGATGTTTGCTTGAGATACAATATCAAAAATAGTATCTATCTTGGTATGCTTTGAAATTACCCTTATTTTGAAAAGCTCTATTCTTTCTTTTTCATGTTGAGTTTCATTGAGCTACTACTACTTGAAGAACTAGTACTTGCAATAGAATCCTTACCTTGAAAACCCATGGCTGTAATCTTTGTTTCATCACCCGAATCGGAACCTAAATCATGTTGTGTAGTTGCAGTGGTCTTTGGTTTCCCCTTATGGCTGAACTTTTTGGGTCTCTTTTAAGGATGGAGTTTCCAAAAATGGTCTTCATCATGGCCATCCTTTGAACAATGTTTTACATGTGAGTTTATCTCCCTCTTTCTTGACTGAAACATATTCTTCCTTCCATTTCCCTTGAACTTCTTCTTTCCTTTGTCTCCATGAACAAAATGTTTATTGTTGCCCTCTTGAGGTTCATTCCTCCCTCTTACTTCCAAATGAGTTGCTTGTACACAAAATTCATCTAGACTTGTAGGGTTAAACATAAGTATTGTGTGTCTCAAGTAGTTATGCAATCCTCAAATATATTTGAGTAAAGTTTCTTCAGAAGATATATCTATACCCAAAATCAAACCTCTTCTTCTAAATTCTTGAGTGTGTCTTTGAACACTTTTCACTTTAGCTTTTCTAAAGTTTTGTCAATCCATAATAGCTTTCTGCATGTATGCTAATGGATAAAATTGTATTTTAAGTGCAACAATAAAATCATTCCAAGAGGATAAAACTTTACCATGTTTCTTCATGTCCTCTTGAGTTTTGGATTCCCACCAAATGAGTGTTGCACTTTCCAATCTAAGAGAAGCAAGTTGAATCTTAGTTTCATCATCTTTGATCCTTTGTATTCTACAATACACTTCAATATAATGAATCCAGTTATCCAATTTCTCAACATTTACCTCTCCATTGTACATAGGCAATTCAAACTTAATATCAAGCTTAAGAAAAGGAGTTTGTAGAGGAATTTTACCATGTTCTTTTGGAGAATTTGGAGGTGGTTGTGAAATGGTAGAAGAGGTGGAAGATGGAGGTGAAGGTGGTGGAATACCACCATTTCCTCCATTACCCTTTGCAGGGTTTCAGCTTTCACCTTGCAATCTTGCATTTCTTTCTTCAAATAAAACTTTCACCATCTCTATCACATCATAGAAAGCTTTTCTAAAAGTTTCATCCTCTGAAGTAAAAGTTTCATGACTCTCCTCATGAGCTATACTTGGAGAATATCTCCTTGAAGCTTGAGGTGATTGTGTAGTTCTCCTTGATAATTGAGAACTTGGCTCTACAATTTAACCTTCTCCTCTTGTGAGCTTCAACCTTGTAAGCATCAAAAAACAAAAACCTATGCTCTGATACCAACTTGATCTGAAAATGAAAAGGATTGAATCTCTTTAAAAAAGCAAGTGAAATGGTATGTGTTTGGGTAATAGGATCAAGTTACAAACACAAAGATTAATGAGTTTTTTTACTTAATCATGAGCAGCATAAACAGTCATAAACAACCATCAAAATACACACATTAACACAACAAAATGATAACAGAGTTCACCCCTCTCTTCGGATACATCTCTTGCTCCAGCCTCCAATGGATCATTTTCATTAATGCTTAAAGTGTCAAAATCAGTGCTTTACAATGGCTCATAATGAGAAATGAATGGCTTCAATGGCTCGAGAACGTCCAAAAACCCTTAGTTGGGCTCTTCTTACACCTGGTTTGACCAAAAACTGAGTTGGAATCACTCCCTAGAAGTTTCTCCCAATTCTTTGTTGTCTCTAATCCTCTAAAACACACCCAGACTAACTGAACCTGGCTTCTGGGCGTTTGCCGTGTCTAAACCCAGCTCCTACAACATCTTGAGCGCGTGGTCAAAAATGATGCATCGTTAGTGCATTGGCCCCTTTTCCTAGCGGAAGTCCTGGTCATATGCCCCCCATGTGGTCAAACCCTAGTTGTTAATCCTAGTTAGTTGGCAACCACGTTTTAATCGTTGAACACATCGCTCGTTGAGGATCGTTGGATCATTCGACAAATGCCAAGTTGTGTACAAACACCGAGCTCCTCCTGTGGTACCCCGGCTCAGAGTCCGCCCGCCATAGCACAAGTTTAAACTTAAAAAATTTCGCAAATATACAATGGTAAGAAACGCATGGCACACGGGTTGGTAGCCCGACCTGCGCCAAGTAACTGCCACCTTTCCCCAGAGGTATCGAATTTGAATCCCGTGAATTACAACCAAATTCTATGCAATGGAGAGGGTGCCACGTGTCCCAGACATGGTCCAAAGCCATGACACGTGTCGAAGCCCGATTCGTCCAACACATCTTCCATTCACCTGCCATGTCAACCTCTGTCACGTCAGCGTATACCACACCAACCTCTACCATGTGTCAGTAGGACCACCTACCATGCGTCCAGTACGACCTTACCACGTCAACAGTACGGGCATGCCACATCAACACTACGTAGATGCCACGTCAACACTGTACAGACTGTACAGTCAACAAAATTTTGTTTGTTGCCAAAGCGTACATAACACGTTATCTCACTCATACGACGCTTGTTTGATCCCGTTCAAGTTGTGTTGGGATCGTGAGGACGAGGCCTATCTTTGATTTTTGAGCATATTTTGATCCCCTGGATCATTGTGACATGATCAGGTTGACAAATTGAGGAAATGTAGCAATGAAAAAGAAGTTTTAGGGAAGTTGTCGTTCCAATTATGCACAAATCGAAGAATGTTGTGTTGCATATGTACATAATAACAAGGAAAGGATAGTCTTTGCATCACCCACCATATTATGTAGCCAGCTACCATTAAATATAATATAAAATGGTCACACAAAGCATTCTTTAATAAACAAGGGAGAATTCATACCAAGAGTCAACTTTCTAGGTAGCCAATGCGCCCACCCTCATAAGTATTGCTTCTCGAGCAACACTTAAGCTCAATGAGGTAACGAAATCACAATTCACAATAAACTCTGATGAATCCAACCCAAAGTTGATCAAGAAAAAAACAATTGACTTACAACAATTACGCCTAGGCATGGTGAAAAGGCTCTTGGATTTGCAACACCTACAAATCCTACAAAATTATGGTGTCCAGGAGTCTCACCACCACCTTGAGCTAGTTATCATAAACATAACAACGATGTTTCCCCCCTTCATGCAACGATCTTACCAACACCTTCAACTAGTGATCGCAACAACAACTAGAGTGGTATCCTGCTCTACAAGTATCTTACTACCACCTTCAGCCAGTGATGACAATCATACAGTAGTGGTGTCTTGCAATTTGGGCCCAAAAGAAAACAGTACAAGGATCTAGGCAAACTAAGCTTTAGTACCTCTTCATCTTGCAGGTACACTCCCAACGCCTTAATTCGCACAGACCAAGTTGGCATAGACATAGTGTTGTCCAACTTCCTGTTATAATAACGTGGTTGCTTCAACAACACTAAGTTTCACAAAGTATTTTCTCATGATCCAACCAACCCCAACAATGAGCAGGTCAATTGTTTCATAATCCACCCTAATGTAACATTATCTCCAAGATTTGTCGCTTGACAAATCTTGGGCGAATTTTCCCATGTGGGTAAATTTACAAGTGTCCAAGAAAAGATAAAAATGAAATGCAACAATTTACCCTTCTACACATTTACCCGAGTTAACCTTGCAGATCATTTCCACAATTATCTTCCCATTTTCCAAGCTTCCTAAGCACTATGATTAGATAGTCATCTTCATCGAGACAAGATCCCTTCCCTTGAGTGCATTTCCAAACTGTCCAATCAAATCCCCACATGAACAGGTCAGTACATCCAAATAACCATAGTAAGCATACAACATCATCATGAAGTATCTCATTAACAAGCCATCTAAATATAAATCATCACAGCATATCTTTCTAACAAGTCATCCACATAACCCACATCATAGCAAAGCATTTACACAATCATAATAAAATATCTCTACAGCATGGAATCAACATAACCCACATCTTATCAACCCATTTACACATAAATCATAACTCATATAACACAAAAAAAACTCTCTAAAAAAGTATCCACATAACTCACATCCTATCAAAGTATCTATACATAATCATAATGAAATCTATCTCTGATAGGGCATCCACATAACCCACATCATAACAAGGCATTTCCCCATAAGTCATAATTCATATAACAAGAAATATCTCTCCAACAAGGTATCCACATAACTCACATCATAATTCTGTTTCGAATAAAATTTCTGCACATGTTATCTAAATATTTGTATTAAATTAATCTTTTGAAATATTAAAAATTGTTTTTTATTTTTTTAATTATTTTTTTTTGAATTTTGATTAATGAATATAGTTGATTAAACAATTTTTATCTGATTTCACAACAATTTGTGAACTAATTAAAATTAATTTAAAAATCTAATATCTTTTAAATATTCTATAGATCCACAGAACACAAAGAGTACTATACCCTATATCATATCTTAGATAAAGTAATTAATATGTAGTTGTACTCCCTGCAAGTCTTCACATCATAAATTGAACCTCTAATATTGAAATGGCACCGTGCTCTATCTGTGCCAACAAATTGCAATGCCATATCCACCTGGACCAAAACTCTCGGTTTTAGCTCTAAGTTTAGTGACACAAGTGAATACTTCGGCAATACATCCCATTTGCACCGTCTTTCACTGCTTTGGCCGCGAAAATTTCTGGCCCTGTTGACGCCGTTAAAATTCCCTTTTTACGATAAACAAAATAATAAAAAAAAAAATTGCAAATATGTGCTTAATAAGGAATTTATTTTATAATTTTTAACTATAAATATGAATACTCCGTTCTTAATTATTTTTTATTTATTCTATAAATTATTATTAAGTTAAATTTAAGTGATTGTATTTTTAACTAAAATATTATTAAATTAAATGCGTGGAGTTAAATTTCATTCATGGGCTAATTTTTCATGGTTTTTCGAAAACGAGATTCGGTATTTTAAAAATGATTCGCCCAAATTCTATAGGATAAAATTATTCTACCTTAAAATTAGCGAGAATTTTATAAAAACTATATAAAATCTTTAGAAATTTGAATATTTTTACAAAAATATCGCCAAACATTTATACATGGCGTATGAAGGATTAATAAGATTCCCCAAAATTTCTATATTTTAAAATAAATTTCCATCCTTAAAATTATCCCCGGGGGGCGTGGCCATATTCATCACTAAAAATTCACTTTTGTTTAAACAACTAAAATGCCAAATGGTTTAAAGAGAAACCGTATCTTATGTCTTGACATAACTACTTACAAAGTTAATAGTCAAATTATGTGATTTGGATTAGGTGTATAATAGTTATTGGCGAACTTTAAAGTTTTTAATTATATATATTTTTTTATTTTATATCAAATAATCTATTTTATTTAATTTATATAATTCAAAATAATAAAAATTTTAACATTCTATTTTTAACTTTAAATTATATATAAAATTATTACTTTAAAATATTTTTAATAAACAGTGGTAAGCAGTTTTGCTGCTATTTTCACTTGTTATTATAATGATTACATCATAAAGTGAAGTATACATATGTTTTGTTGATTCAGCTTGATTGTTTCCTATGTCGGTTTGTCAAAGACTATAAAGAAAAATATAGATTTTGCAAACATTTTTTTCCATTATAGTAATTCCAGTTATAAGATGTTTTATTAAAGACTTGGAACCTACAGGATCTACTTGGAAGACTTGGATTATATCTCAACTATATTAAGAAAGACATTATTCTATACACACAACCATTAGTTAAAAAGATTCCGTGTAGTTTGGATGGTTGTGAGAACTGATCATTATCCTCCCCACCTAAATTCAATTCTCATCATGATATAAAAAAACTCATAATAAATATGTTATAATGGCTTCAAGATTCTTAATTGAATAACAAAACAATTATTATTTCCTAATCCTCTTTTCATAACAATCCTAAATATTTCTCACTAAATATGGAAGAAAGCTCGGTAAACCACCATCTCAGGAGGACAATCAGCTAGTTTATATGGTCTATTCTAAATGAAGAACCTGAATTTGTGAAAGAACATTGGGAAAACCACCAAAATTCTTTGGCTTAGGAGATGTGAGTGGTTGTTCCCCTCTGAGCCAACACGCGTGCACATGCCTTGGACCAGGTCAAAGCTGATCGGCACATCTTCGTGAGCTTATTTGTCAATCTTGAACATAAATGGTGAACTCAAAGTAAAGTATGTATATCTCCATATTATATTATTCTGGTAGGTGGAAATATTCTTGATATAAAATCTCAAAAAGACTTAAAAAAAAATACGCGTTCTCGTAGGTGGACCTATTATTCTGTAAAACCTTGTTAAAGATTAAAAACACTAAAAAATATCCTCGTTCTCACAGAATTTGGTTGTGGATAGTTAATATTGTCATTTTTTTTTTCTGCTAATAAGAAAAATTCCTAATTTTCTTCCTTCCTTATATTAAGTCCAATTTGCTTATGGAGCTTTATAGAAAAAAGGATTTCAAAGTCAAATTTACTATGTATCACGGACTCTTTGATAAGTATGGATTCACGAAATAGAATAAGAGACATTGTTCATATAGACAATATTATTCTATTATGTATTGCATAATAGTTCTACTATATAGAATATTTTATATTTAACTAATTTCTAAATTAAGAGGTGAGGTTGAGAGAATATCTCAATCAATCTCTAACAACTCACAACAATAATGGAGATATTATCTCCAACATCTCCCTTAATACTTATATTATTTGAAAATAATATTGAAATGAAAATAAATATATTTTTGAATTTTGATTTTTGTGTGGTATGGTTCAAGATACCACTTGATCCATTTCAGATACAATTCTCTGTGACCATTAATGACATATTTGTAACACCGACCATTCTTGACATTCATAAAGTAATTCACCATATTCAACTAACTAGAACTAATTGAGACTCTTCTTAACATTCTAAACTTATAACTCTCCAAAAATAGCTTAACTGGAGTAATTAGCATATTCCAACACTCCCCCTTAATTACAACCGCTAACAATTCTAACACTAACCATGCATTTATGTTGATCTAAGTCTCATCCAAGCCTACAACCTTTTGTGATCAACTTCAATTACATCATCCACATGTGTTTCTACACGGTGGGATTCACTCTCTTCAACAATCTTCTTTTGCTTTAGCTCGATCTTCCAAAAGCTTTTATTTCTTTTGTTACAAAAACTTTTTCAATCATTGGAATGTTGATGTTGTTTGACGTTTTTTCCCCCTTCATTGTTTTCCATCTCAAAATATTCGACCTGGTTGCTACTGCAACCTGAGAAGAATTCTCTCATACAAGCCTTCGGAGATAATGTTATTGCATCATTCTTCTTGTTTCATCTACATCGTTTTGAAAGACAAATGTAGACTCGGCTACAACAAAAACACACAAACAATAGGAGCTACCGCTCAAAACACCAATCTGATGATGGGAGAAGACAAATTCTAAGGGCTACATCCCCAATCAGCTCATTGGTTTTTTGTGGGTTACCCTCAACCAATTCATCATATCCAGGGTTTTTCCTTGGCTTACCCTTAACCTTACACCTTCAAGGGTTTTAATTAGTGTACCCTTAACCATTACAAGAGGATTTTGGATGACCACGAACCATCCCACCAAATGCTTTCTAGTTGACCACAAACTTCACATACAAATGTTTTCGACTATTTATGAACTTCCATGATAGAGAAACTGATCTACAGTGCACACTCTCAGTTGGGCTTTCTTCACTTTGAACTTTTGCTTCTTCTTTTGTACCAACCATACTACTCGAACATTCTTCTTCTCCAAACAACAATACCGCTTATATACTGACAATACTGCTCGAACATTGATGTCCATATAAAACTACCGAGATACATGGCTGCCAACTGTTGTACTCGCTAGTTCTCTAGGAATCCTTTTCACGTACATGGTTCATCTTAACATTAGACTCCTTTAGTTATAGCTTGGTCCCAACCAACCCACTCTCTGAAATTAGTCTATCTCACATTCACATTCCCCCCTCAATCGAAGATCCAACTTCTCTGACTCACCATCAAGCTTAAATACAATTACACCTGCCACCCTCGTATGTACCTAGTGGTCAATTCCACAACTCGATGTCACATTCACTCTTATACATAAGATGGATACATGCTACATTATTACATGTTCTAGTGCACTAATGCACGTAAGCTTGATTAAACGAGGCTTACTAAACACCTGGAGAATACTTACGGAGACACTTTGATTACATACAGTTTCTATTGTGTAAACACACAAGACAATCAATCCAAATGAGAGCTACATCTCAGAGAACTTGTCTAGGACCCAGAAATTATGGGGTGTCGGGTACAACCGATCATACACCCCTACAACACTTTACAATATTTTATCATAGGTACAACAAACAGTGTTTACGAAATGCCCAACAAACCCATTACAATTAGACCAATAACAAAAGCACTCTTAAAGTAACTTTGACAAACTCCATAATATCACTTTTTTTATTTCTTTATGAATTCTAAAAAGAAATTATGAATACTAAAGTAACTTTGACAAACTCCATAATATCACTTTTTTTATTTCTTTAAGAATAAGAAAAACTTTTGTTTTAATTTATTTAAATAAGAGATTTACGGATTACCTTCTCCACAATTCGCATAATTCCAAAAGATCAAGAAACAAACTTGAAGTCTCTCTAGATTTCTATTACTGTGATTTGTAGTCTACTTTTTAGCTTTCACCCTCTTTTTTGGCTTTGCAAGCTTTCTCTCTAACCTAACACTTTGATACCACTTCGAAGGAGGAAAGGATGAATTTCTCACAGTTACATGTGTATGAACTCACACACAAACACCAAATCAAAAAGACACAAGAGTTGTGGCTCTAAAACTTCTTATTGATACTTAATGCTTCTTCAAAGATACTTAAATACACAAAACTTACAAATAATAGGACTCGACTCTTCTAGAGATTTCTTCAACTAATCGGAACTAATTGAGACTCTTCTTAACTTTTTAAACATGAAACTCTCCCAAAATAGCTAACTCTCTAAAAACAACTTAACAACAGTAATTAGTGTATTCCAACAGAAAAAAGTGTAAATATTATGGTCAGTGTCATAGCTAGCCTTGTGTTGTTGAACTTAGAAAACGAGAGAGGGGCCATTGCACAAAATTCACACACAAAGAATAGTTTGTATTACTTAATAGACAAATGGAGGTTACATATATAGCATGCAGATCACTGACTCCTAGCAATCTAGATCCTAAGAAAGTGGATCTGATTAGCTAAAAATAGTTAACCTAGAAACTCACAGTTACAACAGTTGTAAGTATTATCTCATAGTTAACCTAAAAACTCACAGTTACAACAGCTGTAAGTATTATCTCTTAGTTAACCTAGAAACTCACAGTTACAACAGCTGTAAGCATTGTCTCTAACAGTTAATAGGGAAGGCTAGGATCATGTCAAAACAATCAAATGGAGAGTCATCGCAATAGACAATGTCTTTGAAGGGACCAACAAAAAATGTGATTGCACACCATGGTTAATTAGTAGACGACCATGTTGAGCATCTCCCCAATCAAGATAAACAAAGTTGAGGATGCAACTTGTCATTTGAGAGAACAACAATTTGCAAAAGAATTGAGTGTGTGTTTCTTGAAAGTGAAGATATTTAAAACAATATTCCAGGAACAAAAACTATCGTAAAAGAACAATAATCTTTTATAAGAAAGAATGGATGATGATTTATTATATGTAGTATGATTAAAAAACAACACAATGTCTCTTTTATATCACAATGAAAGAGGCCTACTGTTTAGCCAAGGGATAACAATCAAATACATATATATCAGATAATGTCTCTTGGAAAATAAGGATACATACATGAGATTACAACAAACACTAGTTGACTGCAATGGAAAATAACACTAACAACCCCTTTAAGCTAAAAGTAACGAGTAAATAAAGAAGACAATAATGGGGCCAGAAAATTAGGCCTGCTAAGGGCCCCCCAAAAAAACTCTGATAAGTAGAGAAAAAGAGAAAACTCAGAAATAAACTCCTTCCCAAAAGAGAGAAAACAACATAAACAAAATATGAAGGAAGGAGGCCTTAAGATGAACCCAAAATAACAAATCCTTCACCCCAAGCATTGATAGCAACCGAAGAAAATGAGGTGATGGCAAAGGTTTAGTAAAGTACTCTGCAACTTTCTCTTCAATAGTCAAATACTCTAAGTTGAGAACAACATCTTGGATGAGTTGTCCAATGAAGTGCATGTGAAACTCAATATGTTTTGTCCTTTGATGCTCCACTAGGTTGCGAGAAATGCGTATGGCACTTTGATTGTCACACCAAAAAGCAATATGATTATTCTACTGAACACCAAACTTTGTCATTAGCTATTGAAGCCAAAGAACTTCATAACAACCAAGAAATACAATTCTTGATTGCTTCAAGCAAGACCAGGGAATAGGAGCGGATCCAAAGCAATAAACAAGGATAGATGTGGACATTCGATCATCACCTAAACCAGTCCAATGAAAGTCAATGAAGTCCATAAGCTGAGAAGCACCAAAGGTGTACTAAATGCCAAAATTGGTAGTACCCTAAATGTACCTCAAAATGTGCTTCTCATACGGATCTTGAGAAAATCGAGACACAAGCCCTACTGGAAAAGAGATGTCAAGACGTGTATGAGTAAAATAAATTAGACTTCTAACCAGTTGTTGATAAAACAAATGATTAACACGTGGTGAAGGGAAACTAGGAGAAAGTGTAGCACCTCACTAAAATAGACTAGAAGTCTGCTTACAATTAGCCATGCTAAAGAACTAAAGTAAATTGAGTGGATATTTCCGTTGAAAAATGGAGATCCCTTTTAAACACTGAAGAATCTACAGACCAAGAAAATAATGAGGAAGTCTTAGATATGCCATATCAAACTATCCCATCAATGTTATCTTAACACTCTTAATCATTGATGAAGAACTCCGTGTGAGAATTAAAGCATCCACATATAGAACAAAAATCAAGTGATCGGTGCCCTGCCTTTTGATGTAAATTGTAGGATCAAGATGACAACGGTTGAACCCTCAATGAGCTTGTTTGATACCATATAGTGAACGTCGAAACCTACAAACAAGAGAAAAATCTTGCACAAAACCTAGAGGCTGCTCCATGTAGATTTCATGTAGATTTCCTTATGCAAACCACCGTGCACAAAGACGCTCTTCACATCCATCTCGTACTCTAACTAGCCTTGGGAGCCATCAACTGAAAGTACAAGGCATATAGAATTCACCATGGCAACAACGGAAAAGGTCTCGCAATAATCAATCCCTTCAACCTGTACAAATCCCTTGTCCACAAGACACGCCTTATGCTTTTCAACAGAGCCATCAACTTCATATTTGATTATGTACACCCATTTACAGAAAACAATATTTTATTCCTTAGGAAGAGAAACAAGATACCAGTGTGATTCTCCATCAACGAATAATACTATTCTGTCATGGCAGCATCCCATTCAGGTACCCCAACAATATCTGAAATTTGTTGTTAGTCATCTGAAATGGAGACTCCAAAAGGAGACACCAATGGTTTGTGACCAACTATAGTGAGAATCAAAGGCATACAAGCTTAAATAAGTAGACTCATAGCCATACCTCTCAGGCCTATTTCACTCACAAAATCTCCTCCTCAAACGTTGTTCTCGATGAATTTGTTCATGTCCAAGAGGCTCATGTTCTATTGGTGATGATAGCAGATATCCTTCTTGTTGATTTTCATCTTCAAAATGTTCATCATCTTCATGTTCTATTGAAGCAAAACTGTCACAATGATATGCACCGTCATCATCATAATAATCTAAGGGTGGAGAAGGAAATGATGTGGGGATGAAGCACACATAAAAAAGGACAGCTCTTCGAAACAATACGTCTTTAGAAATAAAATAAAATAAATTGTATGTATTCATATACTCGAACTAACTAATAAATATCAATGGTTAGCTCTACTTTTCCATAGCTTTGCACTTTTCATCTGGAATTAACGCCCACGTTGCATTGCAAAATGCTCTAAAAGTAGCGACGTCGGTCTTAACATGGCTCCAAGATTCTTCTAAAGTCACATGCAACACTTCCCTACGAGGCACTCGATTTCGAATGTAATTGGCACGATTCAATGCTTTAGCGCAGAAAGAAGGTGCCATGTTCTTAGAGTGAATCATGTAGTTTTGGCATCTCTTTCAATGTCCATTTCTTTCCTTCAACAACACCATTTTGTTGATGGATGCAGGGAACAAAGTCTTGATTCTGAATGCCTTGTTCTCCACAAAAATACTTCAATGCTTAATTGACATACTCCCCAACACTATATGTGCCAAGTTACTTGATAGAAAGAGAGGACTACTACTCAACAAAATCCTTGAATGTCTTAAAAGTAGCAAAGACCTAACTCTTGTAATCAATAAAGTACACCCAAGAATGACGTGAGAAGTCATAAATAAAGCTAAGTGCATACTTAACCCCTGAAAATGAACAAACCAAAAATGACATGAGATCACTATGTACCAACTCAAAAGGAGTCATACCACACAAGGCCTTTCCTTGATGAAAACAATTGGGATGTTCTTCGCCAAAAACACAACCTCGATAAATTGTGTGTTCTTAACTAATACAAATAAGTGCAGTCTAGATGTCCAAACCTTTTATGCTAAAGTTTACTCAAAGAATCAAAATGTGCAATGAAAGATGAACCGAAAAAACACTCAAAACAATCAAACATGTACAATCAAGAACTATGATCAACTCTTCCATGGGATAAATTGTATTGTTGTTGTAACTTGTTTTCTATTGTAATTTTCCATCATTTATCTAAGTCTTACAACAACTCTTGGTAATTTTTAGAATTGAATGGTTTTGGGGACTCTTTTGCATGAGATTGTTACTTGAAAAAACCCCTAAATTAGTATTAGAACCCTTTTAAGCAAATCTTGAATTTACTTTGAATAAACCACCTTGTACTCCACTTGTTTAATATTTCTTATTGGTGGTATTTTGAGCAAACACTTAGTAGGCCTTAGCCATCATCGTGTCTTTCCTTATGAGTCATAAGCCCTACCGAGGAAGCATCTCTTGTGTTGGATTCAATCATTCACTAAAAAGAGGGAAGTTGTTGCCTAGATGACAATGGTGCCATCTTCTGATGTTCCACTAGTCTTGGCACCTTGTGAAGGCTTTGCACTAAGGTGCTAGATTATCCGGTACCAAGCTCCTTGATGTACTGCTACACAGTTTGTCCCTGCACTTGACAGATCTATTATAACCAGTTGGACATGGGATCGGTCATGTATCCTAGGAGGTAAAAAAAATTGTTGGAGAGCGTCATAAAAGGTGTCCCAAGTGGTGATGCTCTTTCTATTCGATTTGGAATTAGCCTCATCATTAAGCTCGATGTTGATGGATAGTTTGGTAGATTGAGACTACCACCAAGCCTGGACAATCCCTTCGTAACAGTTGTTGGAAAGTAGAACTGAGAACTTGTTGAGTCTACATTATATGAGGGTGTGTCTAGAGGACTGTCGTGAGGCTACATATCCATGAGTCTAAAACCTCTCCAATAATCTATCCAACATATTTTGGTTAGCTTACCCTGGTATCAACATGGAAGACTGAGGGTTAGGGTTTTTTCATTACAACCTCCTATAATAGTTTCATGAGTTTGGGAAGTAACGATGCTTGAGAGGCTTACATGTCTTCGAAGGATGATTGCAAATAGAGGGACATGAGTGATATGAAAATTACAAAAGTGGGTGATTAAAAAACCCTAACACTCCGAGGTAGCAACACTGAGGGTTCAGAGGAGGCAATTTGCAAACCCTACTGCACTATAGAATAGGAGGACACCGTTGAGCTCGAAATTGGAGAGAATCGCCAACATGAAATCTTGAGCACTGGGAGATGAAGGGATGTTATAAAATAGAACGAAGGAGATATATACACTGCCTTGAAGGAAAGTATAGAGATCTGGGTGGGAGGACCAAAGCCAATGATGTTCTTTTGCAAGAGCAAGGCTTCCATTTTAGTTCTGAACTCAAGTAGGGAGATTGAATTAAGGAAGGTGCCAACATAGATCTATGTGGGTAAACACACTCCAAAGGAACCGAATCTAGAATTCCACCATTGAACAAGAACTTTGTTGCATGGGGCACTAAGCCTAGAATTAACTAATACTCTAATAAGAAATGATGTATTTTTTACCTAAAAACCAACAAAACCTAGCAAAGAGGTGAAAAGCACTAAGTTGAAGAGAATAATAACCTAGAAACAAGAACAACAAAAGAGCACAATAACCTTCAGGATAAATGGATTTTTTTTTAATGATAGCCAATTAACCTTTATATAGCACTACAATGGCTTCATTCAATATTAAATAACTCCTACATGCAACCTAAAGATTGGAAGGGTGCAACTACATGCTACACGTCATTAATTTATAATGAGAAGATATAGCAATACAATGGCTTCATTCAATATTAAATAACTCCTGCATGCAACTTAAAGGTGGGAAAGGTGCAACTACATGCTACGTGTCATTAATTTATAATGAGAAGATAACTAACAGTTCGAATGGGGGAGCACTACACAATTTTTTCTGTGTGAGTGAGTGCATCTATCTTGGGGGAGCATCAGACCAGTCTACATCATAATTTATCTTGTGCCAATCTTTTTAAATATTTACAATATTTATTATATGTTGCTAAAGAGCGACACATTCTTGAGTGGTATTAGAAAATTTCATTCTTAGTGAGATCTCATGCCAAGGTTCATTTTCACTAAAGCCTTCAATCTTTAACTTGTCCAACAAGAAACATGTTCAAATTGTTGATGTGAAACCATCATAAATGGGATGTCAACCGGAAGTAACTAGCTATCAAATTATAATGACTTACGATATGTTTACACTCATTGTTAGACTTTAAAAAAAAAACAAGCTTGATAAATATGTTGGAAATAATGGAAGTGAAGAGAAATGGAAACAACTAGAGATTATATTGAGGTGGGAGGGATCAACAATGCACATTTGGAAAGATAACTATGGTTTGCGTCCAAGTACTAAGTACTTGAACATTTTGGATGCTTAAAACTTTTGTCTAAGAGAGTTTTGGAGTTGTTGTTAATTATATTTGTAATGTCAACGGTATGTGACTACCAACTGTCCTGGCCAATTGTACGATTGTTTCTTGATTTTCTTGATTTGTTGAAGCTTATTTAACTCGGCTCTTTTCCCTTAATGAATTGCGCTATGCTCATTCCTGTATTCCAATTTCGTCTTCTCTGTATTATCTTCTTTGCTTCTCATTTTATCATGGTATCAGAGCTTAGGAAGTAAGCCTCTTCACAGTGCCTGGAGAATAGCCCGATCCTAGGAAGAAGAGCGCGGAGCTTACATTGTCTCACAAACGAGAGCACGGGACGCAAGATTCTTCACAGAGCTTTGAGAGTAGTCCGCAGTACGCTCAAAAGATCGTTGGAGACAGCAAGCGCGAGTAAGCAGAGCTGCAGAAGGACGAAAAAAAAAGATTCGTGAGCATTTAAAGAATTCTTGAAAGATTCGCGAAATTATTTCTTAAGGAGAAAGTTTGCAGAAGCAGCAAAGGAGAAGCTACATCAACCGTAAGATTAGATGCGGGAAAAGATCTGAGCCTTTAAAATCTCGGAAACGACGAGCCCGCAAGTAGGGCGAATTTTTTTTTCAGCTGTAAGATCTGAGCGAGAGCAAGATCAGCCGTCAGATCAAGCAAAGATTGTGTCACGACCGTCAAATATCATTGGAGGTAGATCGACGACGAGGAGGCATTGCAGAGATCGGGAAGAAAATTAAAGTTTCTGGAAGTTGTGAGCCCGCAATCGCTCAGGATCGTTGATCTTGCTAGATCAACAGATCAACGGTGCATATCGATCCCTCTACGAACAAGCATCTTCGCATTGCGAAGATCAGGAAGGAAATTAAAGTTTGTGCAATGTGTGAGCCTGCAATCACTCAGAATCGTTCATCTTTCTAGATCAACAAATCAACGATGGATATCGATCCCACTACAGACGAGCATCCTCGCTTTGCGGAGATCGGGAAGGAAATTAAAGAGTGAGCGAGTTGAGTCTCCACAATCACTTGTGGTCGTTGATCTTCAAGCAAGGGACACGTCTCAGACAATCTCGTAGACAGAGAGGAACCAAGCAGAAGACCAAAGCTTCGAACAACCATAGTAGATCCAGACCATTGATCAAAGTCGACACGTGGCAAGAGATCCTGCACTCCAGCGGATAATCACTTCGGAAGAAAGACGGATGCGAGAAGCAAGAACTCTCGAAGGCCCGAAGCCTGAAATTCATTTGGACCGTCCATCAAGGAGGACACGAGGTGCTAGATCTCTCACTTCGGAGATTCAGCACTCTGGAGGATTGCACATATTAGCAGATGAAAACTCCTGAAGGTCGGAGTTTCGAAGAAGATCATGGTCGTTCGTTTGCAGAGGCCTGAGGATCATTGGATCTACACCTCTACGGATAGTTCATCACCACGACACTTCACGAGTTTTCTGATTAAGAGCGGTGACAAGCCCGAACTCCCAAAGTAATTTTGAGTCGTATATCTTGACGAGAAATTGAGATCGTTGATCTCTTCCCAATGTTCGAAGGTTCGCGAGTTTGGAGGATTGCGAGGTAAGAAAGGAATATCGCTCGGAGCCCCGAAAGCATGAATTCCTGAAGTAATTGTGGACCATTGATCTCAAAATCAACGAGGACAGTTGATCTTTGCAGCAAATAGGCTATCCGACCATTTGTCTCTTTCGAGGAATTGAGACCTTCATGCGTCGAAACGCCCGAAGCCCGAAGACCCAAAGCACCTTGTTTTTAACCCCCAGTCACATGAGAAGCTAAACTTCAAATTTGTTTTGGCTCCCGAGTAAACATAGAAAGCCCAATTCCGCCATTAGAGGGGCTACAGTTGCTAAAGAAGTGGTCTACCACGTGATTTTCGGCCCGAAGTCACAGAAAGGATTTCACGGACCTGGTCTTACACACAAGAAACTGGTAAAGCACGAAAATCTCTAACAATACTTTTTGTTCAATTTTTTTAAGATGGCCACCTCTAGCAATTTAGGACCAACACAAGGACCAATTCTTCTTGGAAAGAATTATGAATTTTGGTCTCTTAGAATGAGATCCTTCTTACAAGCACAAGAGTGTCCAGGTCCAGTGGATCTTAGATACGTGGAACCAGATCCAGCAGACCTTGCTGCGATGACCAATCAACAGAGAACTGCTCAGGAAACATGGAGGAACAGAGAGAATAAGGCAAAATTCTAAATTCAAAACTCAGTTGATGACTCGGTTTTCTCAAAAATCACAGGCAATGTTACTTCAAAACAGGCCTGGGACATCCTTAAATCAGCTTACCAAGGAAATGGCAAGGTCAAAACAATCATGTTGCAGACCTTAAGGACGCATTTTGAGACTTTAAAGATGACAGAGTCTGAAAACATTGATCAGTTTATGACCAGAGTCATGTGAATTGTAAACTAGATCAGATTGACTGATGAACCATCCCTGATCAAAGAATTGTTGAGAAAGTCCTCAGAAGTCTACCAAAGAAATTCGGAATGGTTGTTACAATCATCATTGAATCCAAATATCTGTCAAATTTTTCAACAGATGAATTATTGGGCTCTTTATTGACACATGAGACCGGATTACATCTCGAAGATGAGTCAATAGCCAATGCCTTCAAGACTCGATTCTCCTTCAGTAGAGGAAGAGGCAGAGGTAGAGGTCACCAAGGAAGAGGGAGAAGTCCAAGTAACCATCACTCAAGTGAAGGTCACAGACAACAAAACCAAAATCAGAATTTCCAACCTCAAAGAGGCAGAGGGAGAAGATCAAATTACAAATCAAACATACAATGCTATTACTGCAAAAATTATGGACACTGTGGATCTGCATGCCAAAAGAAGCAAGCAGATCATCTCTCAGGCAGAGCACATGTCTCAAATCATGAAGGAGAAACCTCAAATGGTATGTTTATCTCATGCCACAAGACTGAAGAACAACATAAAGATCTCTGGTTGTTGGACAACGGATGCAGCAATCACATGACAAGTAACAAAGATTTATTTGCATGCCTTGATTCTTCAATCTCATATGATATTACACTTGGAAATGATTCTCGAGTCAAAGTTCAAGGAAAAGGAAAAATACCTATTCTGTCATGTTCCAAATCTGAAACATAATCTGTTAATTGTAGGACAACTAACTGAACATGGTTATAAAGTACTTTTTGAAGGAGCATCATGTAGGATATATGTTAAAACCCCCAGCAGAATATTGATTTATGAAATCCACATGACTAGGAATAAAATGTTTCCCCCGACCCTCAAAACTGCAAATCTGATCCAATCATACGCAGAAAGTGCATCCAACCCAAATGAAACTATGGTTTGGTATGCAAGATTTGGACATCTATCGTTTTAGAGTCTAAGCCTTCTACAGAAGCACTCCATGGTCAAAGACCTCCCTATCTTCAAAGAGAAAAATACCCCATTTGAGTCTTGCATTCTTGGAAAACATAGAGAACTAGTTTTCCACAGTCCTCCACTCAAGCTAAACAACACTTAGAGTTGGTTCACACTAACTTGTGTGGACCAAAGAAAACAAAGTCAATAGGTGGTAACGTTTATTCATGACTTTAGCAGGAAAATATGGCTCTATTTTCTGAGACACAAGTCTGAAACCTTTGCAAAATTCAAAGAATTCAAAGCTGAAGCTGAAAAACAGAGTGGGAAATACATGAAGACTATCAGGTCAGATAGAGAAGGAGAATACAGCTCCAAAGAATTTGCAAATTTCTGCAAATCACAATGCATCATCATGAAAACTACATCCAGGTAAATTCCACAATAAAATGGAGCAACTTAAAGAAAAAAACAGACAATAATGAACAGGGCAAGAAGCCTTCTCAAAGAGAAATGTCTGCCAAATCTATTTTGGGCTGAAGCAGTAGCATGCTCAGTTTATCTCCTGAATAGACCTCTAACCACCACTCTCAAGATAAAGGTCCCTCAAGAAGCATGTAGTGGGACAAAGCTAAATGTTGCTCATCTCAGGACATTTGGATGCATAGCATTCGCTCACATACCTTCCGATTTGATGTAGAAACTTGATGATAGAAGTGAGAAATACATTTTTGTTGCCTACAATGAGACATCCAAAGCCTATAGAATGTACAATCCGATTTCAAAGAAACTAACTCTCAGCAGAGATATCAAATTTCTTGAAAATCAATTCTGGAGTGAGTCTGAAAACTAGCCTATGGACAGTCAAAATCCATTGTTGCCACTTCCTGAAAACACAAAAAATTCAGGACAACAAACACATCAGCTTGCCCTTCCAAGATTGTGGGTACATGGACAGCCTGAAAGTCCTCAGGGAAACTCTACTTCAAGCATAAATTCATCCTCTGAACTTCAAAATCAAAGAACTCGAAGCTTAAGAGAAATCCATCAGCAGTTGGATGATATTGATCAACACAATCTTTTTTCATTAATGTCATGTCAACCTACATCTTTTAAAGAGTCATTTAAAGAGCCACATCGAGTTCAAGCCATGAACCAAGAGATTGACTCCATTCAAAAGAACAAGACATGGGATCTTGTTGATCTACCCAGACACAAGAAAAGTATTGGTGTCAAGTGGGTTTACAAAACTAACCTCAATAAAAAGGGGCAGATTGAAAAACACAAGGCAAGACTTGTTGCCAAAGGATTCTCACAACAACCAGGCATTGATTATGGTCAAACATTTTCTCCAGTAGAAAGGTTGGACACTGTAAGGACTCTTTTAGCCATAACAGCTCAACAGAAATGGCAAGTATACCAGATGGATGTCAAGTCATCTTTTCTGAATGGTGTCTTAGAAAAAGACATCTATGTGGATCAACCACCTGGATTTGAAGTCAAAGAGCAGCCAACCAAAGTGTATCGGTTGAAGAAAGCCTTGTATGGATTAAAGCAAGCTCCAAGAGCTTGGTACAACAAAATTGACACTTACCTGATCAAGAGTGATTTCAACAGAAGCCAAAATGAGCCAACTCTCTACACCAAAACTGATCAACAAGGTAAAATTTTGATTGTATGTTTATATGTTGATGACATGATCTATATTGCAAATATTGAGTTAACCAGTTTTAAACATGCAATGCAATCTGAGTTTGAGATGACAGATCTTGGCATAATGAAATATTTTTTGGGGATTGAGGTTGACCAATCAACCAAAGGCATTTTTGTCTGTCAGCAAAAGTATGCAGCAAACATCATCAAAAGATTATGCATGGAAGACTGCAAAACAACAAAAACTCCTATACCCCTAGGCACAAAATTGAGCAAGCAAGATGAAGTCCCTACAGTGGATTCTACCCTGTACAAAAGTTTAGTAGGCAGTTTGTTGTATCTTACAACAACCAGGACTGATATTATGTATGCAACCAACTTTGTTTCAAGGTTCATGGAATCCCCCAAAGACTCTCACTAGAAGATGGCAAAAATGATTTTGACATATGTTGCAGGCACTCTCAATTTTGGCTTATGGTACACTCAGTCTGATGATAATCATCTCTCTGGTCTCACAGACAGTGATTTTGCAGGAATCCTAGATGATCAGAAAAGCACCTCAGGACATGCTTTTCACCTGGGCACGAAACTGATTTCTTGGGCATCAAAGAAGTAGTCCATTGTATCAATATCTTCTACAGAGGCAGAGTATGTCACAGCTACCTCAGCTTCCTGTCAAGTTGTGTGGCTGAGAAGAATATTGAATGATATGTCACATACAGAAAAGGAGCCAACTCCTATCTTCTGTGACAACACCTCAACAATGGCTTTATCACAAAACCATGTGTTTCAAAAGAAAAGTAAGCATATTGACACTCGCTTTCACTTCATACGCGAGCTAGTCAATAATGGTGACACCGCACTTCAATGGCTCACGAGATCATCTTGCAGACATATTTACAAAGCCACTAGGAAAATATGTTTTTGATTTTCAGAGACAACACTTGGGCATTATCAGTATTGATGTTTGTAACTGTTAATTATCTATAGCATCAACAGTATGTGACTATACACTACCAGTTGTCCTGGCCAGTTGTACGATTGTCTCTTGATTTTCTTTATTTGTTGAAGCTTATTTAGCTCAGCTCTTTTCCCTTAATGAATTGTGATGTACTCATTCCTGTTTTCCAATTTCATCTTCTCTGTATTATCTTCTTTGCTTCTCATTTTATCAGTTGTGTCCAAACTATAAATCTTAGCTTCAACCACCAAAAGAGATCGAAAGATTACTACAAAGTGCATTTGTTGTTTCTTTTGGATGATGAGGTGAACGAACTTCAATGCTATTGTTGTGTCATAAGTGATTAAATGCATTTCTAGTTTAAGACTTAGTCAGAAAGTTTTTAATCTAACAGATATTTATCATGAGTCAACCCTCACTGATTCGATTTTTGCTAGAGCAGGTTGATAAAATGATGCATTGCGATACGAAATCGACCCAACTCAAGGACCTAGGCAATGGTCTAAACGACAAATGCCATTGTACTAAAGGTAAATAGCACAGAAAACGCAAGACAACAACATCATCAAAGCAATTGAGTCACAAAGGTCTAGCTGCCTCCTTATACTCAAGACTGCAATCAGATTAGAAATACATTTTCACTTAGCTTTCACAAGTTGTCACAACCTCTCCAATCAGTTCTATCTTCCAGTCCACATAATACAATCTCACTACTACAATCTCTCAATCCCACAAACACACGACCACCTTCACACAATTTATCCTTTGCCATTAAATTGCTCGGTGTTAATTCTCTTCTCGCATCAGCCAATCACTTCTATCTTCCCGTCCACATTCTCAGCATCTATGTATTCACTTCTCGAGGAAAATTCTCCTCGCAGTTTTCTTTTGCCTTATCTCAACACATAGTTGCCTTCACGATACAAATGTTCATTCACGATGTTCTTTTGCCTTAATCTCAACATGTACTTACTTTCTCTTGAAACTATCTTCTTGAGGACAATTGCCTTATTCTCAACATGTACTTACTTTCTCTTGAAACTATCTTCCCGAGGACAATTGCCTTATTCTCAACATGTACTTACTTTCTCTTGAAACTATCCTCTTGAGAACAATAACTATCCTATATGTACCTTCCTCTATCAATATATAATGCTCATCTTCATCATTTGGCATAAAAAATAACCCAATCACTTTTTTGTAACAAACCTTATCCAACATTTTGTTTCACTTCAATGCAATATGTTCAGGTCATCTGAATCCAACGCATAACATTCAAACCTCTCCAATGCACACCATGCATGTCTTCTGATACAAATGCTTCTCTGAGCCAACCATTAAATCTACATCTATGCAGTCTCAATCTATATGTACTCCCACATCTACAACTGTTCAATGCTTTATTTGAGTTGATCACGTTGTGTATATCCAATCAAGCATTCATCATGATGCCACTACATCAAACTCTCATTGCTTAGAAATATTTTTCAAAGCTTTATTTGAGTTGATTATGTTGTGTATATCCAATCAAGCATTCATCATGATGCTACTGCATCAAACTCTCATTGCTTAGAAATATTTTCAAATTCTCATTGCTTAGGAATATTTGCCCCTATGCATGAATACCTCTATTTTCTTGTTTAACTATCATAATTCTCAAGCACAATCTCTAGAAGTTGGTTTTGCAATCCACATTTTCATTGTATTAGGTTTAACTCTCCACTTTACTAAAGTATTGTTTCTATTTTGCACCTCATATGTTCAATACCCAATCTTCCAAAATCCTTTCAATCTTTACTTATCCTCTTATTGACATCTACTCCATCCAATTTGGATATTTCTTCTTCAAAGTCATACAAGGCCTAACCTGACATCTGCTCTATTCAATTTCGCTATTTCTTCTCCTTATCATCTTCTCGAGAGTCATACAAGGCCCAACCTTTAAAATAATATAGGCCCTTTACATCAAATATAGTTGAAATATCCAATTAATCTAGTAACCCAAAATTTTAATAGGGATGATTTTAGGGGCTAAATTTCGCTCATGGGCTAATTTTTCATGGTTTTTCAAAAAATGAGATTCACTATTTTAAAAATGATTCGCCCAAATTTTATAGGATAAAATTATTTTACCTTAAAAATAGCCAAAATTTTACAAAAACTATAAATAATACTTAGAAATTTGAATATTTTTACAAAAATATCGCCAAACATTTATAGTTGACATATGAAGGATTAGTAAAATTCGCCAAGGTTTCTACATTTTAAAACAAATTTCCATCCTTAAAATCATCACTTCCCAAATTCATCAACATTATCTTTAAATATCCAATCTTCTTCACATTTAACTTAGGTTGTCTATATTTACTCAAATGAATTATAACCAATTCACCTACCTAAAATTCTTTATATCTTATTCTAATAAATGCATCCCTATGGTATCACACTCTAATTCCCCTAAACTTGTGCATGACAATATCTCACCTGATTAACAAAACTCCTGCATAATCACTCTACATATCAAAAGAAAACCAATAAGATATATAACACCCTTTAGAATACACCCATACACAGCTAGAAAAGTGATACCATATACAGCTATTCACTAGGCTGTTATAAGAAAACTCAACCTGCACTAATAATAATATAACAAATTTTTACCCGATTTTGTCTTCAAAGTTTTCCATTAATCACTAAGAAATATGTAAATAACTAAGAAATATGTTATAGTCGTATAAAATAATATTCTTGCAAAATGTCCCATCTTCGAAAATTCATCAAGTACAAAAACCGAGCCCACTCCCCATCCTATGAAGTCCTACAAAAAAATGCATTCATATATCCTCTAATTGTGTTCTCAAAACAAGTAACGAATGCGAATTCATATATCCTCCAATTGTGTTCTCAAGACAAGTAACGAGGTGCACCAACCTAAAGTAACGAAGTGCACCAACCTATATTTTGATTCATCCTTTAGCCACTTAGACAAGCCCTATATCTGTTGACAAAATTTAAAACATCTCTTCTCAATTTCGTCCAATTTGATCTCTCTTCCAACAGATTTGGACTTAACCTCTTCCAAGTTGACATGGTACTCCTACTATAAACAGTTCTCTCACCAAATTATTCCACAATAAAAATTCAAGAATACATAATCCTTACTTTCAAATAAGTAACCCCCTTACTAGCAAATAATATAATTCACCATCTATATCCTATATCCTGGAGAAATGGATTTCCACAGCATTCTACAATCTACGTGAAATCTCTTTCCTATGGATACAGTTATTCTATCTGCTGAAATGGAGAAATGGATTTCAACAGCACTCTACAATCTGCCTGAAATCTCCTTCCTATGCATACAGTTATTCTATCTATCTGTTCAAATGTCACCAATAGGTTCCTCATGATACATAGCATCACGGTTCTCTTACTAAATGTATCAACACTTTATTCTCTTAACTAACTTATGTCTCCCAAAGAAAGAACTCAATCCATCTTCCATACCACACATTCAACTTAATATGATTATGTTAGAATTAATGTTTACATGTTAACTAGTTTGGGTTTGTCAGATTTTGTTGGTTGTGAGAGATCTTTTTCAACTATCAGATCTTATTTATGTGTTTGTGGTTAAGAAATTTTCGTATGTATATACTTGTGGAGATTTCATCATGAGTTTGCTATATTTTTGAGAAAAAACATCTATATAATTAATTCAATAATATAAAAAAAAAAATTGTGTGTGCAATTTGACTCTCTAATTTGGCTAACTCCCTCTTGGGCCCATAAATATGTGAGATGTAAGCTCTGATATGAGATGTGTAATTTCTGTAGGATAGCGTAGGAGAGTGATTGCTATAGTGAAATGTTTGTGTGAGCGACTTTGTTGAAGGATATTTGCAGGCGTGGAGGAGTCGTCATCAAGAAGACGGCGCATACAGATCTGAGATATTGACAAATCTGAGGGCGCAATTTACTGTAAATTATATGTTCTGTTTGAAGATATCATTTGCTTGCAGTAAATAAGCCATCGGGCATGCAAGTTCTAACTGGAGGACTATTCCAATGGCGGACTGTAATCACTCAGCTCAAGTGGAAAGCTAGACAGTCGAATCAAATATAGGTCAGTGGCTGGAAAGGTCATTGTTGATTTGCAAGAATCGTAACCTGTTCCTGTTCACCGCCTGGGTAGAGGCACATCAGGAACAGTAAGTTTTGACATCGATGCTGGTGAGATCAAGCAGAGAATTTATAAAACATATCATGTATTGGCTGATGGGATAATTGAACAGAACAAGAGTACGATTAAACAGTCAATTGGGAAAATGTGATAAGCGGTTTTGAGTCGAGACAAAAATAGGAACTGCACATTAGTTGAGGTTGACATATACTCAGGCAGGCCTCACCAAATAAGGATTCACTTGTCATTTATAGGACATCCTCCTTTAGGGGATCCTCTGTATGTTGTATGTTGCTGGTGGTAGACCTTCAATAACTGCATCTGATCGTTACTCTGAAAGCTTCGATGGTGAACCCTGATAAGCCGCAGTATGGTGGACATATCTTAAAAGGAACTAGACCGCGTGTGGATAGTAGAATAGTTTTTTTTTTGTTGTTGTGAGAAAAATTGTTTGTTTGTAAGAATATATTATGAAGAATCAATTATAGAACACAGTGACATAATACAGCTTAGTAATTCTTGAGTTTTTCAGTGTTACAAGAACATATCACTGGTTCGATTAAGTCTGCAGTTCGTTATAAGATGGTGGTTCTTGTTGTATTTTGATGCTCCAGGAAAAACAGTTACATGTTATCTTTATGTGTTTGTGTGTAAGTAAAAAATTGTCAAGTTGTATGATTGCCTAAGGTATACATTAAGGTATACATTCAGTATCTAGAATACTTCTCTATATAACTGTCAAAATATATAGTTCACTCTATATAACTGTCAAAATATATAGTTCACTAATGAAAGTAGGTCCGAAAAAGAAGTCATTGATGCACAGAGCCAATTATATCTTAAATGGATTAAGTGGTAGGTTGAGAAAGAGGGCAGTCTATGAGATTTTAGAGTGGGTAGAAATGTTGATGAAGACTAGACCAAACAAAGATGAAAGTTTCAAAAATATTATTATGTAATTTCAGTATTGTTATAAAAACATTAAGGGACGGTGTTAAAAATAATGCTTACAAGATAATTAGTTTGGGTTTCTGAGATCTTGTTAGTTGTGAAAGATCTTCTTCAACTATCAAATCCTATTTATGTGTTTGTGGCTGAGAGATTTCCTCATAAATTTGTTATGCTCTTGAGGAAAACATCCAATATAAATATGTAATTGATTCAATTATAAAAAACAAATTTTATTTGTGCAATTTGGTTCTCTAATTAATTCTTTATAAATTTCCATACTTATACAGTACACATTATTTTAAGTAATCTCTCAAATCTTGCTTAGACCACATCATAAAATTTCATATCATAATTTGCATACACAATTCTCACATCATTCAACTTCTCATTAAAACTGCTATTCAACATCTCATTAAAACTGCTATTGGTCTAGCTTCTTGGCTCATCAATGCCTCAATAGCCACTTCACTCGGACGACATTCCAATTGAAATACCTTCTCAAAATATACTAACACCAACATTCATGCTTCATCCTTTAGCCACTGACAGGTTCTACATCTGTTGAAAATTTTTAACACATCTCTTCTCCATTTGGTCCAATAATATAATAACATATTTCTTCTAGCAGACTAGGACTTTACCTCTTCCAACTGACATGTGAGTCCTATGATAAACAGTTCTCTCACCCAATTATTTCACAATAAAAATACAAGAATACATAATTGCTTCCATTCAAATAAGTAACCCCTTTACTAGCAAATGATATAATTTACCATCCATATCCCGGGGAAATGGATTTCAGCAATACTCCACAATATGGGTGAAATATCTTTCCTATGCCTACCGTTCTTCTATCTGTCCAAATGACACCTGTTACCACATATTGCATGGGGTTGCACATGTGGTTTTTTTTTACCGCATCACTCCCATTTTGGTAGATTTTTATTTTGATCTTAGCCTTTAAAAAGTTGGGATGTTGGTGGAGGTAGCTGGTACCGTGGAATGAAAAGTGGTTTATGTGGTGGATTGTCTTAACTCGATGTTTGTTTATAGTGACATATCTTTGATGGAGGTTGCCATGATTACCCTTCCACTCCATTTATTATGACATTGGTGAGTTGTGTTTCTATAAGCCATCCCTTCCATCCATTAAACCTTTTTTGAATGTCAACTATATTACTATAAGTTTCCCTCTATTTCCTGTATTCACCCTTTGCACCATGATCTTTTCATAACTTCAACCATATTTTTCTTCTAGTCAAAGTTTTTTCTTTTTATACAAGGAACTTACACATATAATATTTTATCAAACCAATCACTTTATTCCTTAAAATGGAAGCACCCACTTTATGAACTCACCTTATACCATGGGGGCACTTTAATTAAAAGAGATGTGAACCATATATTGTTCCCATGTGTTTTAAGGGAGACATGATTATATTATTACAATAAAGGTGAGTGCTTTTATTCCAAGGCATAAAGTATATGAAAGGGGGTTCCATCTAAAAAATCCAAAGCATTGACTGTTATATATAGTTTATTCACAGGAGGCCGTGACACATTATGTATTGTAGTGGGTCGTTGCATAAGGGGCGCACTTGTTAATTAAAGATATTAAGGAGCTAGCATTGTGATGTGTCGCCTTCATACCATGGTAGTGTGCCATACGCATGGACTCGTTTTCACATTTAATGGAGCTGCCCTCCCTTATTTATATGCATCCGTTGATTGACTATTCGAATGGGATCAAGCTGCCGCCTGCATCCTCATGTGCCTCACTTATTACAGAGCATCAGAATTTGAATCTCATTGTTGGGCCGTCTTCTTAAATCCTTACAATGGTCTATGGAGACGTCATTAACTATAGTCTATAGTCCATGGTTTATGAACGGAGAGTTAGAGACATAACGGAAATGGAGCACAGCACTCAAGGCTCGCTCACACACGGAATGGTGGAAAACCAATTCAATTAGCTAATGAAAACATAGTACAATATATAGCTCGAGATGGTCACAACAAACTAGATCTTAGATCCAAGAAATGTGGATCTCAAACCTCTCCACGCTAAACATAAGAAGATCACAACAACCCAATCCCTAACATTTCTACATTATTCCAACATACCTCCTTAATGTAGAAATGGATTTTCTACAACACCTAATTTCTGCCTAAAAACCATTTGAAATATGCTTACCTTGGAGCATACTGCGTGCACATTCAACTAGTGTCCTGTTCTTTCGTTCTGCTATGCCATTTTGCTGAGGAGTGTGCGATACTGTAAATTGTTGCTGGATTCCATTTTCCTTACAGTATTTCTTGAAAGCTCCGGACACGTATTCACCTCCACTATCAGATCTGAGAATTTTAATGCACTTTCCTGTCTGCTTTTCGATCATGATTCTGAACTCCTTGAAATATTCGAATACATCTCCTTTCCTTCTCATAAAATAGATCCATGTGTATAGATCTGTCATCAATAAATGTTAGAAAGTATGATGAACCTCCTAATGATTTAGTTTGCATCGGTCCACATACGTCTGTATGGATTAATTCAAGCAGATCAGTATGTCTTTTCTCTTGATGTACCGGGAATGCATCTCGGTGTTGTTTGCCAAGTGCACAAGCACTACATTCTAA
>JASDQU010736135.1:75202-96742 GCA_032191745.1 Picea mariana | reverse complement strand
AAAAACAAATTGAAAGAAATGTTTTCATATAAATCGCAACTACTTACCTCATGTATTTTCCAAGATCATATATAACTTGTTTGACGTTGTTGTCAAAGTCTTTTGGGAGAGATAGTGGTAGAACATATTGTATCAAAAAAAATGAATCGTTATTTGTTTCGACCAAAGTAGAGAAAAAAAAAATCTTAAAAGATGTGTATGGCCAATATATAAATATTTATACCAAAATTATTACCTTAATGAAGGTATGCCAATCATGTGTTTTTACCCCACTGAATTCACTTTTCTTCGTTAAGATATTATTTATGTTTGAAGCAAAACCTATGGGAAATTTAATTCTTTGAATGACCTCTTTTACATCATTTCTTAGTTGCTCTGTTAATAACCATGGAAATTTATTTCGGTCTCCATCGTTATTTGATTGGATCACACTTCACATTGCATGATTGGATTCCTGAATGTCAGTACAAATTTTGGCAATTTTTTATTTATCCCTCCTACCATCTATGATTCGCCATAATGTTTCTATCACATTCTTCCCGATATGCATTGTATCAAACAAATGAACTATTTTTAGCTCCTCATAGTAGGGAAACCTCATGAATTGAGTGGGATGACATTTCATTCCTCGTGGAATCCCATTATTAATACCTTCATGATGGAGGCCTTCATGAAGAATAAAAGAAATCACAACAATTCAAATACGGTAAAATAAACTCAATAATTCAAATAAAAATTCAAAACGTTACATATACGATACATAAATAAATTGCATACCTTGATGATATATGTTATATACTAACCTCCATAGGTGAGGTGTCATTCTTCGTGGTTTTAATCCAGTTTCTTCTTTTCCATTGAAAAGATGTTTTTCAATAGTACGATACCTATGGTTCTTAGGGAGGAGGTGCCTATAATCATCAAACACCACCTTTCCTAAATTTTTTGAATGATGATACTTCATCTTAGGACCACAAATTGGACATGAAAATTTACCCTTTGTTTGAAGACCTGCAATAGATGCTTTAATGTCAATTATACAATGGGATTATTTAAAAAAACATGCAAGATATCTTTAAAAAAATTATATAGTATTAAAGTGAAACATAATGCTACATACCACAAAAATGTGTTAGTCCTAGGGAATCATGAATTGTCCATACAAGTATTCCACATAATTGAAATTTCTTCTTCCCAATTGGTTTACATATGTCATACATAGTGATGTCAACCCATAAGTTTAGTAGCTTGTCGATAAGAGGCTCGATATATACATTCATATATTTAAATTGGTACTTACCTAATTGTTTTAAATTACACATAATTACTACCATGATATGTATATATAAGTAAACTAGCAAAGCCACATAATTGTGGCTGATCAACGCTGAAAGGCTTATAAGATGAAAAGAATCCTTAAAAGAATATATTAAATTTTATTATTGATTAACAAATAAACGGTTGAGCTTCATTTATCTGGTGTTAATATTTTAATTTCTCTTAATCACTTACGTGGCAATCAGTTAGATATTAAAGTAATTTTTAAATATAATTAGGTAAATGTAAAAAAGTAAACACATAAATGGATGTCTTTATAATAGCTAGGAAGTTAATGATTGAAATCAAAGCCATTTATTTTGTGTGACTACTAAGAATATTCCAGCCATATTTAATCATGTCCATAGAAAACTTATTAAGCACTAAACCCTATTAAAACTTCCCATTGTCAATAGGTGTACGCCTTTCAGCTTAATAAATAAACAAAAGATATTATGCTAAAAACAAAACAAATGAAAATGTTATATTCAAAAAATAAATGTAAACAAAAACCTGGAACAATCATTGCCAACATTATGTGCTCCCTCTTTATTGACATCCAAGGAGGAATGTTATTGTTGATAAAAAAAATAGCCCACATTTAAGTAAATAGACCTAAGCTCTCTGAATGGATTAACACCATCAGCTGCCAATGAAACCCTAACATTACGAGGTTAATCTTTGAAATTTGCCCATTTTTCTACAATTTCCCTAAATGCATAACCATCTGCAAGAATTTGAAGAACGACATATCCACTTCTGTTCAATGCATGGTAATCTGTAAATTGTTCTATGCTTTCACACCTGAACAACCACTGCAAATGTGGAATTATGGGAATATGACGATGAACCTTTCGAGGCACCTTTTTTTGTTACTTGAATGGTTTGATATCTACTGATAAGACATTGCGAGCATTCTATTTTTTATGCATGTTTTCCATAATATATAATATGATCATTAGGACATGCATCTATAGTTTTATACTCTATTCCAATGTATTTCATAATGGCATGCAAATATCGATATGTGTGAGGTAAAATATTTGACGATGGTAACAAACATTCACATAAAAATATACAACTTAACAAATAACTATTTAATGTAAAGAATATTAATCGTAAATATTGCATTCTTCTTTACACATTAATTAACACTAGAAAAAATAGAAAAAAACCAACACTTATTTATATGAGATGAAACATATTACATACCTTAGGATCTGTTTCGTACAAGTGTTTGACAAATGATTCATAACCTTTAAGTTCACCAACAACAATGTTGTGGAGAGAAGATTTTCTCTTGAGCCTTCGTTTATTTTCCTTTTCTAATAGAGGTCCATCATAAATACCATCATTGTCCCCATCCTCATCCGAATGAGAAAACAAATCTTTGATCATTTGATTTGTCCCATCATCTTCTTCCATGGGATCATTAACTTGATTTTACCCATCATCTTCTTCCATGAGATCCTCATTTGCTTCATGTTCCTCAACTTGTACAACATCATTACTACTACTACTTGGTGCAACATTCTGCAGAAAATTAGGGGGAAAATCTAACTTTATAATTACAAACAATCATGCAAAATTAGTGTGTATAACAAATATTCAAGCAATAAATAAGAAATATATATATATATATATATATATATATATATAAACAGATAATGAATATATAGCTAATTACCACATGAGGATATTGATTCAATCCCCCATCAATGTGCCCATATTTCCTACAATTTTTTTTATCTTTTTCTATTAAAATTTTTACAGGACGTGTAAAACAACATTTTTTGCAAGGGAAATAACATCTATCGTCACCCTTTACACCCTCTTTACTTTTTTTCCAACCTCTAATATTTTCCTCCATTCTTTCGCACAAAAATACAATTTATGAACCATCGTTGTTATAGCAATATTGTCGTAAAATCTCTAATTTTCTAAATATTTATATATTTGTTTCATTGTCATTCTGACAAAAGTTGACCAAGTCAATGTTGAATTTATCAAATACTTGGGTGACTGTTTGAATAGTGAAATGGTAATCCTCATATCGTCTCACATGCGATGAACTCTTCCTTTCGTCGCTCTTGTAGGTAAAGTTCATCGCATGGGCGTCAAACGCGGGTTGATTAAAAAAAAAGATAAATTTAAATCTTCATCTTCATTTTAACGATGAAAGGTTACTTTTTTCGCAAGTATTTCATCGCAAAATTTTGAACATGTAGTAGTGAGTCCATATAAGTTATAAGGAGGATTGGTGATTGGTATTTAATGGAACATGGCACATATATCAGGATATACAGTGCAATGAAACCACCTCATCTACTTCCTAGGTTCGTCCCGAAAAGCTTGTGCTCCAAGAAGTAGCATATCAAACCATCATACATGGGGTTGAATGAATGTTATATAGATTGAATAAAGCCATTTGGCCTCAATTGCCTCTTTACATTGGGAACTACTTCTTTGAAAAAACCAAACAAGCCCAGGAAGAAGTAGACATATTTCTCTCTTACCATTTTAGAGAGGAAAGATTCAGGAGACACGATCTCGAGAACATAGTCAAAGGGAATATTCATAGCATGATACTCCCTTACGAATACACCACCGAGTTCTGGGAAGAAGAAGGAGTACATCAAAATTCTAGAACTTATGATGAGGTTATTTTCAATAGGCGAGGTCAACCAAAAGGTAGGATCGCGGACGAAGAAGATGTAAGAGAGGCGACCAGAAAATATGCAGAGAAAGATAAATATGAGAGGTATTCCCCCATCTCCATCTCGACTCATTCGGGTTCCAAAGAAGAGGATGAAGAAGCACCAACTGATAAAAATAGGAGGGACAAAGAGAAGGTGTTGAAAAGGATAAACAATGATAAAAATAAACAAAAGTTAGAAGTTGACAAAGCTAAAGCCGGGGCATATAATTAAGAAAAAGAAAAAGTGAAGGTTGAAGAGAAAGTTGTTGTCGATAAGGAAAAAGAGTTAGTTGAAGAGATAAGGGTAGCAAAAAAATTAGCAGCAAAGGAAGAAACATATAGAGATACTGAAGAAGAAAGGAATAAAAATAATGCAGATGATAGAGAGGGTGACACACACCCAATGGAATTGGATGTCCCTGGAACATCTACCACCAGTGAAAAAGCAGAAATAACAATTATTGGTTTAGGTCTTGGGCCTTGGGAACCTTTTCAGTCAACCAAAATATTGGATCTCCGCAGTTTCACGTACGATAGAAACACCGACTGAATTTTATAGGAAAGGGTTAAAAAAGTTCTAGTAGCATAAGGATCTCCTTTGTCAGTAGTGACCTAGGTTCCTGTCACAAGAGATGTCAGGTAAGACCCTGTTGCAACAAATAAGGAAGGATTTTCATTCATGGATGCAACTGTGGAAAATTTACAAAGGATGTGCCAAAAAAACGAGGAAAAGGAAATGAGGGTCAAAGAGTTATAAGAGAGTCTCCATCAAGTTAAGATATATGAAAGAAGTCTCATCAATTTTAAATCTAGTGAGGAAAAGGTGAGAAATAAGTTGGAAGGTGCATCATTGATATGTATTCCAACCAACATCTCTTCCAAAATGTGATTGCAACAATTATTGAACAAAACGACCAAATACAAATGGATATGACACAATACAATACTATCCAAGAATGTATAGAAGACATTGATAATGGGATAGCAGAGAATCCTGATGCGCCTCCAGAATTGTATAGACCCTAGAAATCAACAAGATAGAACTATATGAATTAAACCATTTCCAATAGGTAGGGAAACAAATGGACAAAGAAGTAACCAAAGCAATGGGGATATGTTCAATAACTCACAAAGTTTCTCAAGAGTTGATAAGGCATGGTTGGATCCCAAGATTAGATAAACTTGGGAAGAATTTGGTCATGGAAGAATTAGTGAATGTGGTTCAGAAAAGTACAAGTTGAAGGAGACAAATAGTCAAAGCATCAACCTTTGTCTCCACTGATCTTATTGATCAACATTTATTACAGCCAACGAAGCTCGATACTATGATACATGCTTACATGACAAGATTAGAGAAAGATACGAGTTCCTTGGATGATAGTATTTCCATGATCGAAACGATGCTGGAGAATCTATATTACAGGAGGATTGAGTAATTATATAACCCGTTGGAAGTCTAGACAACTTATCTCCGAAGAAAAAGTTCATAGGAAAAGGAAAAACAATTGTTTTTCCTTTCGTCCTTTTCCTAACTACCTCAATTTTTGTCCTTTTTTCCACTTGTCATAAGAGAACAGAATGTGAACAATTTTGTAACTGCCTCTTCAAGAAGAAGGAGAAAAGACAAATAGGAGTTACTATTATTTGTATAAAATAGACTAGAGACTCCCTTAATAAGGATTTGTTTTGGGGGGCTTTTCAAGCATTGTATAGACCCAAGAAACTTTTTCGAGAAAATATACAATGTTAATGAATATTGAGAAGCCCTCAGGGCCAACATGTTATAGAAGGAATTCTCTGTGGAAACGAATCAAAGCTTTGAACTATTTCAAGTGAAGATATCTGTTGTTTCTATGGACTGTAAGAATGCTTTGTTTTGTTGTAGACTAATTCTTATACAATCTCTGATATTCTGCAGTTATTGATATTCCTTTGAATATTCCAATGTCTTTATTTTTGTGAGTTATTTCAATATATGTTGTTGTGATCTAGACTAATCTGGTTACACACTTATGTATGCTATTTGCTTCCAATATTTCTCTTTTTATATAGCTAACTATATTAAAGTTGTTTAAAGTTTTGGTTGCATTATAACTCACTAGTTAAATTAGCATTTATCCTAGCTAGGATAGGTTAGTATAGGTTAGTGATATATTAGTTGTATTTACATACATGGTCTTCATCTACATCTATGCATTACACCCATTCACTTCATCGGTACATTGGACCTTAACCGGTAAGAAAATTAAATTTAGCAATAAATGGCAGCCGGGTCAAACTCTGTATGAGACTCCTAATCCAAATGGTGTGTAGTCTAATTAGGACTGTATACCGGGGAGTACCCCTTGTTGTTGTCAGGCGAATTTGGACCCCTCAACATAGATTCAATCAAGAATGAGATAATAATTTCCCAAAGTTTCTAATAGTAGTGCAGAAATAGAGAATATAAACATTCATTCATTAATAAATCTGAGAGAAGAAATGACATGAAAAAGTTGTATTCCGTTAACTTTGAATAATAGTACCAAAAGCATTGAAACACAATGAAGGTATTGCCACTTCAAGGTATTCAAATCTCAAAATTTTGGATTTTACAATAGTGTACATAGCCAATTTTCCCAGAGTTTTAAACCCTTTGTTCTCACTACATAATTACAATAAATAAAAGAAAAAGATGATAAATTCTAGAACTATTTCCACAATTTGATCAAACCAATTGGTTTAGATATTTATTTGATTTGTTAGTTGATATTAAGGAGATATATTCTCCTTAGTACCAACAATTCCTTCACTGACCTTCCCCTCTTGCATTTTCATGTGAATTTTCCATATGAAGACTTTCTTTGATATTAGTCCAATTAATGGTGGCTGGGGAATCTCCTCATTTAACTTGCATCAATAAATGTTCTTAACTATTCCTTCATGTAATAATTTGAATTTCAACAAGAAATCATTAATGGATTTGTAACATTTTGTAGGTTGACTAATAAACTGTCTTACATTGTCGATATTCCATAAACCGAGTTGAGTAATGCCATCTATCCTTGAGCAAATATTTTGATGTACATCATTAAGACAATCTGACAAAGGTATAGATTGTCCCAAAAACTACACCCAAGGCATATTATAATCATCAATTATATCTAGAGTTAGATCCCATAAGTATGAGCATCTTTTGATTGTTTCCTTGATTAGATCTCGTGAGAATAAACAAGTGATATACCATGAGTCAAGTGATGCTTGAATTTGTAGCTTTTCATTTTCAAAGAAAATAGAGTAACCTTGAGGAAGATTAGCTCCCTTTGCTTCCCATCTTTTCAACCTTTCAAATAAAACTTATGTCTCCTTTTGTTTTTCAAAATGTGTTTGAGACCTTGTAGATAATTGAAGTACATATTCATGGTGCTCTTTAATAACATGCAATTTAGTATAAGATAACTCTTGTAAAGAAGCCAATTTGTTTCTCAACTCTGCTACTTCTTTCTTTAAAGTTTCAGAATTCTCAACTTTGATTTTCATTTCATCTAACTGAATAGTTAAAATATCCACTTGATTCTCATAACTTTTGCACGAATTTTCTTTCTCATCAAGAAACATAGCCACCTTCCTGTTGTGTTCAACTTTAATCTCATTCATTTTAGTTGTCAAATGTATAATGGTATTTAAGGAGAGATTCTTCATTTCTAAAAGATCCTTCAGTTGGGCCTCATGTTCTTGTGTTTGAATGTTTTCTTGTGACTTCAAATGATCCTACAACTCTTCCACTCTTTTCCTTTCTTGATTTAATTGGGTAGACAATTTACTTACAGATCATTTGTTTGCATTATAAAATGCTCCTAAAGCATCAACGACTTGTTCTACAAATTATTCATCATTCAAGTGTGTAACATTCCATAGTTGGGTTACTTCTTATGTGATTTCTTCATGGTGTTCCATTTTCCTCTTCTTACTCTTTCTCCTTACTATAGTTTTGGTTTTATCATAAAAAACATAGTTGTCCAAGGAAAAAATAGTATCTTGTCTAGGCTAGAGGTTGTCAAGATCTAAAGAGGTTGCAACCAATCTTCCTGCAATTGTAGTTATGGGGGTAGTATAAATAGGAGCAGTAATCAGAATAACTATTGTTTGGGAATGCTTGATATTTTTGTTGGTGTTAAGCCCTTCACTGAATTCATGAGTTTTGATAGGGGTTTGTGTTGGGCTCCGTTTTTGTCATACTTCTCCACCCAATAAATCCATCATTCTTAAACCATTTCCTACATTTTGTCAATAATACACACTATAAACCTTCATTAAACACCATTATTCACTATTATACATATCGCATGGTTAATACATAATTTCTCTATATTTTTAGTGATTAAAAACGATTATATCATGGTTTTATTGATGATGGTTAATATTTTAAGGATTCTTGCAGATCAAGGGTCTTCTCCAAGTGATCTTCAATGTTCAAAGTGTTCATATATTTTCAGTGGTCCTCTCCAAGCTTCCAAACACCTTTTTCCAAGTTTAAAGAACATGTTTGGTATTCTCGTACCACTAGTTCTCATACCTGAATAGCAACACCAACCTTCATACAAGATTTCCAAGGCAATGAGGTCAAATATCAAAAGCAGGGAACATGGGTTTTTTTCAGAAGGGTCTAAATTGGTTTCTATGCAAAAGGTTTTGCAAAATAAAAAATGGTTAGGAAGATATTTGTGATTTTCTAATTTGGGTTTGACCAGACTTATTTGGAAACGATTTTTAAACAACAAATTTTTGCCTCAATTTTCATGCAAATGAAGATGGATCCAAAGATTATAAAACATGGGTTTTATTCCCAGTATGGAAATTTGGGCATCACATGGGTTGTTTTTCAAACAAATATACGGTTTAAGATTTATGCTTAGTTATCCAATGTCAATTTTCCCAAAATGCATAAATTCGCTCAGATTCATAATCAACGTTTGGATTTAAGAAAATCAAATACAATGTTCAAAGAGACAAATTCATAGATTATTTTAGGGGCTAAATTTTTCCAATGGGCTAATTTTCCATGCTTTTCTAAAAAAAGATTCGCCAATTTCCATTTTTTCTAAAAATGATTCACCCAAATTCCATAGAAAAAAAATATTTTACTTTAAAATTGCCAAAATTATATAGAAATTATATAAAATCCTTAGAAATTTGAATATTTTTACAAAAATATCCCAAAACATTTTATATTTTGCATATTAAAGACTAGTAAGATTAGCCCATGTTTCTACATTTTAATATAAATTTCCATCCTTAAATAATCTCTAGCCAAATTGTATAAGATGACAATAAATTAAAAATTTATATTTGGTAATGGTTTTGTATATATTTATCAAATTATTCTCATGAAACATAATCTTCCAAAATAAATAAATAAATAAACTCATATGTATTAAATGCCAAATCAACCATTCTTGGGAATTAGATCGATTGACATGATATAAATTAAGTAGGGAGGGATAGAGTGGGGGAGAGGAGATTATTAATAAGTTAATTATTCTTCATAAGAATTGTTGTATTGAAGTTGAGCATCCATTTATAAGCTAATTGTGTTTTAATGAAGAATTGATTATTGCAGAAATTTTGAGTTAATTTCTCCAAGTGTGTTGTCAATGTCGAGAAGGGCCCCTCAATTTGGGTAACATCCTGGATTTTCATATTGTTAGTTTAGATTGTTATTGCATTTAATTTTGTTTCAGTTTGTGTGTTATTCTCACTTTCATTTAATTTATGTTTTGCATTATTTTATGAATTCATGAGATTAATCCTCACGTTGAGAGAATCTACGACTTTTGTCCTCTTCTTTGCCTGGCGCCTTTCCTTTTCCATGCTGGATTTTCTCTTCACAACACTCTTCTTCTCACACATACACATTCTATTTGAGTTCACCCAACATGTTCATCTACTCTTTTCTCTGCAAAAGAATGTTATATTTCTCTTCCATTTAACACTACATAGTGTATTGTTAATCGTTACATGTCTATTTATTGTTATGATGGATTGTTAGTATTATATGAGTTTTTTGTTGGGATTCACGTCATATATATTTATTGCTACGTGTTAAAAAAATGATATTGCTATATTAGGTTTATTGTTTTGTTTTCAAATGTTAATGTTATTGTTTACATTGTTTTGTTTGTATTGTTGCATGCACAATTTGTATTTTTTGTCATATTTTATATATTGTTCGATAAATTGTTTTGTATGTCATATTGTATATATTATTATTATTTTATATATTGTTTTGTTTGTATTGCTTTATTATTGGTATATCATTTTTTTATATAGGTTCTCAAATGTGTTATTATAAATTGTTATGTTACGAACATGTATATATTATAACTTGTTATATAGTATTGTGCATACATGTATTGTGGTATAAATAAGAATGCAGTGTTAGAAGGATTATTATTGTAAGGTGGTTTCATCTATATCAAAATAATATAGGAAAAAACTAATTCCATATCATATCTTGTTTTTATTCTATCTTTGTGTGTATCTCTTCTTGATGACATATATCTGAAGTATGTTTCTTTTGAAGTCTTTACATTTCATTTCTTTAATTTGTTTCTTTTCAGCATAAGCATGGATCCACTACATGAATATCATAGAAGGTTAAAGGAACTAATAAGCTACTCCTGCAAAATTGCACGAACACATTTGTGTGAAAGATTGCAACTCAGAACCTTTAAAGCGTTAGTTTTTCCACAACCTAGTGATGATTTCCTTAGTGTTAATTTTCATTTTCTTTCTTTCATTTCCCACAACATAAGAAGTTACCATAAGAAGAATCATTGAAAGATTAATACAAATTAGTAGGACACACATGAGAAGTTACATGAACATACATATATGAAAGATTGTAACCCTGAGCCTTCATAACACTTATTGTCTCACATCCTAGTGATATATTCCTAACATTAATTTTCTGCAACTTGTTTTTCTTCGACTTGCTTGATTCATTTCGATTGTTCACGATGTAGGATAGAGTAGATATTTAGTCCTTCATTTCCTATGCTTCCACCTCTAAGTTTATGAACCTTCCAGATTGATGATTTAATGTCATGTATTTATACATATAAATAACCCCACAATTTGGGTTGTTGTTTTTCTTAAGTCTTGTTCTCATGTTGCAGTCCTTTGTTGATCTTGTATTCTTATTTGTGTCTCTGTTGTGGAAGCATTGTGATCCTATTTAGTTTCATACTTGGACGATTCATCCTTATCCTCAACAACTTCAATTTCTTCAATCCCCTACTTTTCATTATTTTCTTTAATAAAATACTTTCTTCTTTTAAATTGCCAATTGATGAAGTCTGAGAATTAGCATTGTTTCTTATAACATCAATTATATGAGATATTTCATCATAAATTGTGGCTTTCTGAAGAATAACATCATATGCATCATCCTCATGGATGTATGTTTTAGTTTTGACCATAGCACAATGGTTTTTAATAATTTATGTTGGATCATGTTTTTTGAAATTTCCTTGGGCCAACTAGATTTCATCCAATTTATCCACTTCCTTCTGAGCATGTTTTCCATTTAATAAATTAAAAATTCCTAGTGAAATTGGGAATGTAGTCCATTGGTTTTTTTGTTTTCTTAAAAAAGATGTTGCAATGTTGACACTGGCAAGCTGGTATGCAATTTCTCTCAAATGTAGTTTGTTTGGGACATATCTAGGAAAGAAATGAAGAATCCCTTCACAACTATAAATTCTTATGTATGAGAATTCCTCATCCACAAACTACTCATTAATCTCTTTAATAGTATCCATGGCCTCCTTGGTGAATCTAGGAGATAACTAATTTTTTAAAAGAAAATTTAGAGAAGCCATGAAGAAAATACATATACCATAGAAAAAATTTGTAGTTAATTGCCCACATTTTAGTGCAGTACAAGTGAACTGCTTCTTTAGAGGGAGATCAATTCAAAGCTAAAAGGGGAAGGGGGTAACTGCAAAAAAATCATTTATCAGATAAACTGACATGAAAAATCCTAGACAGTATCTTGGGGGTGCCTCTTGAGACTTTTAAACCTCTTGTTTGATGTGTGCATAAAGGATATGTTCCCAATTAAAAACCTTCCCTCTGAGAACCTGATGAATGAGAGGAACCCAACCCAACTTAAATTTAAATTAATATTTTTCGTCACATAGGTGAAAAATCATGATGGCAACCAACATGGGGGATTTGTTTAATCTCGAGATAGGGTAAATCTCATTTCCTATGATTTTGAAAGAATTAGGATCACTCCACCATTATCTAATTAAATCATCCATCTGTAATTCATCTTTTTCTACTTCTTTCTGAATAAATTCTTTAATAAAATTACCATCTAGCATGACTATGGGTGGAATCAACTTATACGTATTGGCAACATCATCATGTCTAAAATAACTAATTATAACTCGATAGGAATTGACAACTATGCATGTATAAATATCGATATGGGAGATTATCCATCGTACTGTGTCATAGTAGGGCAATATGGTTGGTTTAGTAGCAATCTTATGAAGGTCGAACCTCTTGATGTCCACCGGTTCATCTTCATTTGACTCGTACTCATCTATGAAATCATCTTCCTCCATGAATTTGCATAATTGTCTCTATTCCATATTATTTCTTTTGCATATCTTGAATTTCATGTCAGAGAAAAATGATGAGTTGGGGTTTCTTTCGATTTATTCTTCCTCATCCTTCTGTTGCTTCACCTTTCCTTTTCGCTTCATCATGTCTTCAAAATTCATGCAAACAAATAGTAAAATATAAGTTTATTTTCACAAATAATTGATAGGTTTTTGTTGAATTGACAAAGGAGCACCATCACTAACCAGGAGAAGAAACCAAAGAAGTTCAGTGCAGAGGCTTCTACACTTATGAAATTGGGGTTTGTTATCAAACTAAGACATGTTTAGTAAATTTGGGGTGAATTAATGGATCATAGCTCTTTACCCAATGTTTCATTAAGTTTATTTAAGGCTCGTAATAACAACACCATAGCCATTAATGAAAGAAAAAATAGTTATGATTGTTTGAATTTACAAGGCAATGTTTATTATTAGGTATCGATTCATTGGGAAGTCTTAGGACTAAACCTTTAGACCAACAAGTGAAGTCCGATCTGATAAGTTTTATTATGATTTATTGTGCTTAAATCAATGTTTAATCATTTAATCGAGGCACTGAGGATCATGCCATTTATTGAATGGAAAACATATGCACTTGGAAGTAATCCCAATCCGGTATGGTTCAAACTCTAGGATTACAAGGCTACTGGGAAATCAGAGTACCGAGAGCCTGTGACCTGTTGCTAAAAATAAATAGCTTCTAAGAATCCTGATCCGATATTACTGGACCCTCGGGAGATTGGGACATCATCCTACCGGAAGATATTTATTAACATTTCAAAAAAAACATTTCCTAATACGATACAAATACAGACCAACCCATCGAAAGATCGAGCTATCGGGAAATTGGGAGGAGAGGTTTTATTTCAAAGTTGTTTTGTTTTAAAAGAGTAATTTAATGATTGGTTTTGGTTTTAAAAGACTAATGTTTTTCTTGTAATTCCAGGTTTGGTATTGGGTTAAATGGACAATCAAAAAATTACTTCGGATAAAAGAGAGAAATATACTATGACAATTGAGGTGGATCAAAATATGACACCATTACATAAGAGAAATATCCCTAGAGTAAATGGTGTAGATGAAAACAAAAGAAGAACAGAGGGAGAAAAAAACATTGACTTATGAGTAATGGGAGAACTATTCCCAATAGATCCTACCACAAATTCTCACCCAGGATTTAAAAATGTAACTGGATTAGTCAAGTTCTTGTGTAATGGAAAGAAAGGATTGCTAGGATATTGTGAAAATATTAAAGGAAATTGTAGATACCTTAAGAAGAAATTAAACAATCTACTTAGTACAATATTTCATTTGGAGGGAATAAACAACAAGTTGGTTGAAAACATTAATCAAATTCAGAACATGGTTTTGGTTGCAAAAAATGAGAATATGAATCTACAAAAAACCATATTTTTGCATAACCAAAATATTTTCAACAAGGAAGAAGAAAGTAAAATACATGTCGAAGACAAACAATGTCTTAGTAAAGAGGTTGTCAATCTAAAATCTAAGGTTTATCTTTTAACCAAGAGTTTGAAAACAATCAAGAAAACACCATTTGGAGGAAGAAATAGGGTTTAAAGTATTACTAGCATTTCATCTTTGGTATCATCAGGAGGTGCTATGAAAAAAAGAGTACATGCTATAAAATATCTTATGAATGCAAATAAGATAAAGGAAATCCAAGACAATGAAAACTTGTCTCATATATTGAAGCCCATGTTCAATAAAGAGGATATTGTAACATCCCGCTCTTGGGAGCACATGCTTTTGACTTATTCTTTGAGGACACTTGCGTGCAAGTGATCCGGTTATAGTATATGGTTATCTTTTTCACTTATGGATTCTTATGATGATGTTGATGGATTATGATTTATGTTGTTTGATATCTATGTATTGACAGATACTATTGAGGAGTTTCCCCTGAGTGTGTAGGACACTTAATAGATTGAGGATGGCGACAACATCAATGGACCTTCTTGGACTCTAAATTGAGTCAGGGAGTGGATTATATTGGTTTGAGTATTTCATTTATGCATATGTGACATATGATCGATTATATTATGATGTTGTTTATGGATCATTGACAGTGTTTCGTTGATGGATGCAGGCTGGCGATTGCTTGCTAGTATGACTCACATAAGGAGTAAAGGGGCCATGCACCTAGACCATATATTGAGGGAGAGGTGTGGAAACATCCCTGTCACGGCCTACTAGCACTCTTTCCATGGCTCAAGTTGTAGGTTAATGATTACCTAGTTCGAGAGGTCCACGATGCCACGAGGGAAGACTGGGACAATCACTCACGAATATTTCTAAGGGGTACACAATAAGGTAGGGTCCTTAGTCCTTAGAATCCGTTAGTCTCTCACAAGGTCGCTCGAATGGAGTGCTGACTCTAGGGATTGGAAAACTACCAAAACCAGTCAAAGGCGAGTGGCACCCTTGGAGCACATAGTGCATCTTTAAGGGCATGTTGTGTAATAAAAATTTGAGCCAAAGGCAAGTGACACCCTTGGAGCATTGAGTGCGTCTTGAAGGGCATGTTGCGGAAATTAAACTTGAGTCAAAGAATCTAGGTGACCTAGAAAACAAAGAACAAATAATTAAACACTGTAAAATATTTAAGCATTGTTGGCTTTAATTAATTAATGAATTTAAGGATTGAATTAATAAATTGTGAATCCCCAAATGAAGAATCTAAGACTATGCAAAAATTAAGCCTAAGTCTATGTTAGTAAGAAGACTAAAAACTAAATTTATAAATTAAATAACGGGGGGATGAAGTAAATCAATTTAATAAATCAAGGAAAATAAAATAAATCTAAAGATTGATTTAATACACATATATGAAAGTAATTACCAAATTGGAATTTAAGGTAAGAATGGAATAAAGCTAAAGGAATGGGTACGCATAGAAAATAATCTAGAGTCTAGTTAACACTAGTCTAACTAGGAGAAGATTCATATTTTAAATCAACTTTGATTTAATAAGGCGTCAGTCACTGATTGTAAATAAGGGGAATAAAGAGACAACTAGGAGTGATTTAATGAGCACTTTTAAGAAGGGTGAGGGAAATTGACTTTCATTAAAATAAATTGTAGATTTACTTGTGCAACTAAGAGAAGGGGTGTCAAGTGTATGGGGGTAATAATTCTTAATTAATTATTTAAAAATTGAATTAAATGTGAAAGTGGAAAGGTGTCATTAAAGAAACTCCAATAAAGCAAATGGGAAAAAGGGAAATGGAACACACTGGTTATGGGTAAAGTTATGCTGCATAAATTTTGATTGGTTTTACTTGCGAGAGTTGGGATACCCAGTGTGCAAGAGAGTGGTGGCTCTACCTTGTGAGGCAAGCTGAGAGCTAGAGGATTTTTGGTTGTGTGTGTGCATGCTCCCTTTGCGGCTCGGGGGGCTAAGGGGAAAGAATATTATCCCCAGTGTTGGTTGAGAGGTACCGGTGAGGTCTCAACAGTTAGCAAGCATGAGGATGGAATTACGGTATTATGAAATTTGTATTTTCATTTGGATTTAAATTGTATAAACAAGTTTTTATAATTGTGTAAACATTGTGAAATTAGAAGATCAAATGTACAAGTGTCTTGATGTTTTATAAATTCTGGAAGGGGATTTCTAATATTCACGTCCCTTGCGTTTCTTTGAGAAATCAACTTCCTGATTTAGTTGTTCTATTCTCTCAACCCATGTTGTTTTTCTTTTCATGCTTGTTGTTATCCCTGAATTGCGTATAATAAATTGATGGCTATTGAATATTAGGGTATAGGATATGAACCCTAATCGCTTTCGTGTTGCTTGTTGAAGCTCAATTTTTTCTTGGTGACCAGTCAACGATGAAGTGGTACTGCATACCATCACCATATAATAGTTGAAATTTCAGTTTGGAAATAAATTTCATGGTGTCTCTAAGTTAAATTTACCTTCCCATTGAATCTTTCCACAACCCCAATCCAATTTTATTCTCTGGCGTAGTCGTTGTCAGTCAAGCATGGGAGCTAGAATTAAATTATATTTTTCTAATTTAGCCACCGATCACCACCCCAACTACTCTCTGGTGTGTTGCTTATAGTCCAACTCATTTCGACGAGACCTTAGAAGGGTCGCTAATCATTCTAGTGCTTCGTTGGCAGTCGTGCTAGGTGATTTATCAGCAAGGAATTAAAGGGACACCGAATGATCCAAGTGGATATTGGTGGCCACCCACCTTTTCCAAATGCCTCAAAACAGTTTTCTGGCAATTTTGGCAATTTACTATTTTTAGCAGGTTTTAACTTCCGGGGCCATTTTGAGGGTCCAAATGAAGGTTTTTTGAGATCGAGGTTCTCAATAATAGCCAAAGCCATAATTGAGCCCCCAAAATGAATATCCTCGACGATACCTTTCCAACGAGCTATCACACACCTAAAATAGAGATCGTATGCAAAAGTTACGACCTCGGGCAGTTGACGTACTCACTTACCCAAACGGGGCCCACATGACTTTTGGCGCTTCATCTCCTAGGGTTAGGTTTTTGGATGTCTAGGGTTTTTGGCATTCCTGCTTATTGTAAAAATGCCTTCAGAGCCTCATTGTTATCATCTTCTTGCAAATGCGAGTAGCCGTCACATCTCTTCTCAGAGATAAGTTGCCACCATTCTAGCAAGTCTTTCACTCTGTATTTTTACAGTCTCTGTACATTTCTTTCATTAATAGAAATCATGTATTATTGTATATCTGTGTTTATGGTTTCATCTCCGATACATTTATGTTATATTATTGAATATCTGCGATATCTCTATGCATTTCTTTATTATATCTCCAATCTCATTTCGTGCCGAAAATAATTCGGATCAATGGTATCAGAGTAGGTTGCTCTTGATAAATTTTTCAGTGCATGTCCCCGACGAGGTCCGATTATAGCAAGTTGTCTCTTGATCTTGTCTCTTGAGCTTGTCACTCTTGAAGACAATCGCTCTCTCACACCCAACAAACCCTCAATGGCGGAAGAAAAGAAAAACGACAGAGCAGACGATCCTATCAATCTGTTGCTTGAGCAAGCTCTCACGCGACAGAGGGACGAAATGATGGAGAATTTTTCCCACATCCTTCAACACTTGTCGATATAATTAGGCACATCTTCATTAAGTGGCCACTTTGGAGGCACCTCGACTTTCAATGTACAAGTTAATTTTGATATTCCTGTATTTGAAGGACAGATAGATGCAGAAGCCCTAGAAAAATGGTTAACTCTGCTAGAAGGTTATTTCTCTGTTCACAATTTTTTCGACAAAGAAAATATCATCTTCGCACTCCTTAAATCTCTCCCTCATGTCAAACATTGGTGGGAAGCTTACTGGGAGCAAAGTTCCACAGAGGAGTCTAAAATTTATGGGGCTGATCCCACTTGGGATTTTTTGTGGATGCAGTAAAAGAACAATATTACCCTATTGGAAACTATGAGGACCAGTACATGAGATGGACCACATTGTGGCAAGAGAGGGGCCAAGTAATTCTAGAGTTCACTAATACCTTGCACACCAAGATGGGTATCAAAGACTCTGAGTGACATTTGGTTCTGAAATACCGTGGGGCTCTACATAGATACATCCAGGCTGAAATGGATTTTCTGGACATCTCATCACTCGGTGTTGCTTATTGATATGTTGTTAAAATTGAGAAAAAATTTAAGCATCAAAACAAATGGGAATTCAGGTCTGCAAATCCGCAACAACCAAAGTATGACAAAGATGGCCCTAACAAAAAGTCTCCCGAAAACTAGTCCAAGACACAGGAAAAGAAGGGTCACGGGAAGACAAGGAAGGACACCAAAAAATGGTGTGATTTCCACAAAAGCCTCTGGCACAATACCGATGAATATCGCTCAAAACAGTCATTGGTGGCTGAGATCAAAGATAAGGAGCCGAACCCTGATTCAGAATCTGATTCTAAAAATATCGGTAAAGGACAGATCATTGATGAAAACTCCACTGCTATTGTCGCGACCGCAACAATTCAACCAGAAGAGCCAACATATCCTGAAGAGGGGGAGCACCTTTTTCATTCACAGATGTGGGTGAAGGGGACCCCACTACATTTTATTGTTGATAGTGGAAGCCAGAAAAACCTCATCTCAACAGAGGTCGTCAAATAGTTGGGATTGTCGACAACACCACACCCGCAGCCATACAACATCGGGTGGCTTCGGCAAGGACGAGATCTCTGTGTCAGCCAACAATTTCAATTTTCATATGGCATCGAACCCTTCAAGGATGAGGTATTATGTGATGCTGCCCCACTGGATGTCTGTGATGTTCTCTTGGGCCAATCATATATGTGGAGACGCCATGTTGTTTATGAGTCTCGACCCCGTAGTGTCATTGTTACTTTGGGGGGTCATCTCTATAGAATACCAGAGGTAGTTTCGACTACTGTTTCACCTAAAAAATGTCGCAAGGTAGTATCTCATACTGTAAAATTCAGCTTCTTCACAATCTGTTCAAAAGGAGAACAAAAGGACACTGCAACCACTACAGGCTTGCCCAAAGCACCTTCTATCCAACAGAAGCAGGTCGACAAGGCTACAGAAAAGTGTGAAGATTCCTTCTACACATCGTCCTCTCATGTATCTCGACTTGTTGAATAGCCTCAACCTCAACAGGTTCTTGACAGATTTCCACAAACTGAGCAACGCGACGTCTCCAGCAAGACAAACAGCTCACCAAGATGCAGATTCAAAAACACTTTTCCCTCTCCCCCGAGAACTCAACGCAATGGAGACCATTTCTTCCTAAGGAGGGAGGATTGATCTAGGTGGATATCGGTGTCCACCCACCTTTTCCAAATGGCTCAAAATAGTTTTCTGACAATTTTGGCAATTTAATATTTTTAGCAGGTTTTAACTTCTGGGGCCATTTTGAGGGTCCAAATGAAGTTTTTTGAGATCGAGGTTCTCAATGATATATTAAGGCATTATTGATCCACAAAATGAATATCCTCGATGATACCTTTCCAATGAGCTATCACACGCCTAAAACAGAGATCGTATGCAAAAGTTATGACTCTAGGAAGTTGATGTACTCACTTACCCAAACGGGGCCCACATGACTTTTGGTGCTTCATCTCCTAAGGTTAGGTTTTTGGATGTCTAGGGTTTTTGGAATTCCTGCTTATTGTAAAAATTCCTTCATAGCCTCATTGTAATCATCTTCTTGCGAATGCGAGTAGCCGTCCCATCTCTTCTCAGAGATAAGCTGCCACCATTCTAGCGAGTCTTTCACTCTATATTTTTACAGTCTCTGTACATTTATTTCATTAATAGAAATCATGTATTACTATATATCTGTGTTTATGGTTGCATCTTTGATACATTTATGTTATATTATTGAATATCTGCGATATCTCTGTGCATTTCTTTATTATATCTCCGATCTCATTTTGTGCCGAAAATAATCTGGATCACCGACGTTGTGGGTTGTTCTTACCCCAGCGTTGACGAATTTCCCTTGTCGTGGCCACTGTTTTCAGTTCTATTTTTTTTTTTTAATTTGTATTTCAAAGTATCCTCTACCCAGCTTTTTACGTAGCTCTATTTCTTGTGCACTTGGTTGATGGAGGATGTTGGGTTGTTGAGTATATAGAATCCAATTGATGGGTCGATATCCTAGCTACGCACTATGGGTAGAACCCAAGCCTCCTAGAGCCAATTTCTCCTCACCCTCATCGCTCAGGAAACTGATGGTTGGGTAAAAAAAAAAGAGAGAAACCTCCACCCCATATCTATCTGTGTTCAAGCGCAGTCCATCAAACTCTTAGTAACCCTGCAAGTGTTAAGAACCAAATACCAATATAGCATAGAAAAATCTCAGAAAAAGTACTCAACGCCTTGAAAAAGAGATAATTTCATATAATAAGCCTCTTTGAGGGGGAAACCTCCTTTTACCGCACTTAAATGTTCAAGTACAAGATGATTCAAAATGAAAATGTCTCCTTGGTATATATAGGAGACTAGGAGGTATAATTACAACTAATGGCCTAAAGTTGACATAAATAAAATAACATTACTAATATAATATGCCCCAATTAAGGGGTAATGAGCCAATATTAGGGCTTAACATGCCCCTCCCCTTGAGACAAGTGTTGTCCGCAATGCTTGAGTAAATCTGGATGCTTCTGTATAAAAGACTTATCTTCCCAAGTGGAATCTTCAACCGGTAGTTTCCTCCATTTAATGAGATACTTTGAAATGGATCTATTCCTTAGCTGGCAAATTCTTGTGTCAGTGATGGATTCAGGTTCCAATATGATTTTTCCTTCCTCGTCAAGTTCTGGAAATACAGTTTGAACTAGGATCTTGTCGCCTATAACCTTCTTTAAGCATGAAATATGGAAAACTGGGTGTACTCGTGAAGATGCAGGCAACTCTAATTTGTATGCCATAGTACCAATCTTTTGCAACACCTTATAAGGGCCATAGTACTTTGGTGATAATTTAATATCCTTCTTGGCTTGCTTGAGGGACATCTGTTTGTATGGTTGTAGTCTTAAAAACACCCAATCCCCTACTTCAAAACTTCTTTCACTACGATGTTGATCTGCTGGTTGTTTCATGCAATTCTATGCCATGGTCAGGTTGTCCTTTAAGATTTGGAGAACTTGTTGTTCATTCTCGATGTGATATTCCACTGCTTGAACCATAGATTTTTCTTTTAGAGAACAAGTGATGGAAGGAGGGTGGTATCCATAAAGTCCCATAAATGGTGTCATTTTTGTTGCAGTATGAAAGGAAGTGTTATACCACCATTCTGCCAAGGGTAACCATTTGAACCATTGTGTTTGTTTATCAGAGACAAAGCAACGAAGGTAGCCTTCCA
>JASDQU010736135.1:0-31481 GCA_032191745.1 Picea mariana | reverse complement strand
GGTTCGATTTTGGATGGAATAACTGGCTATTGTATTCATCTTTCCTCATGCTAATATAGATCACAGTTTTCTCTCAGTCTTGATATCAGATCCCATTCTCTCTTTCCCTGTATCAGTTTGGTTCAGCTCTGAATGTGAATGTTTATTTCCATTGTTCAGCTCACAAATTGACTCAATTTCTTGCATGTCTCTTAAGCCCTACTTTGTATTGGTTTGGTTACATGATTTCTCCATTCACCCTTGATGCTAAAATACTGATAAATCAATTCTTGAGAGCACTGTTTCATTTGTTTACATGTTGAATGTCTGAGTGCTGTACTCTGGTTTAGTCATCCCATTGATCCATCTTGATAAAAAACATAAAAAAACATTGAGTTCTTAAGTTACCAAGCACCTCTGGTCTGCAACCACGGAGGGTTTCTTGGAGAGTTAACACCTGCAACCATACATCATATTTACGTTATACATCGCTACACTGGGGATTAAAAATGGGGATGTTACATTCCCCTCCCCCTACAATTTGCACCATCCTCAATGCACAACACCATATCGTCATACATATATAAAATTTTACATCTTGATACTTGATACTTTCGCAAGTTCAAAACTCCTGTAGCAATTCCAACCATCAATCTCTTGTCTCCCACAACCTACACAACACAACGAACTATACCCCCTTCTCTACGTTAGAGGCCTCAGGCTATACCGCTTGTTAGGATATTTAGACACTTAGGAGTTAGTTAAGATCTACTTCGTCTAATATGTTGTTACGTAAAAGTGTGTTTCTTAGTGTGCTTTTTTAGTATGCATTAGTATGCATTTGTAGTTAGGAAATCCGACAGTCATGATATGTTCCCGACATAGAGTGATCCGACGGTTAATACTCTCCTCGATCTTAACGGCCATTGATCCGTGGCTTATAACCCGATTGGTCCATGATCTCTATTTAAAGAGCATGTAGGGTCATTTGCCGATGATTGATTGTGAGAAACTCTCTTGTAAAATCTCTCTGTAATCTTTTTCTTTGCATTAATAAACTGCTCCAAGTGGCCGCGTTGGCTGGGGTCGTGGATGTTTCCCCGTAGGGTTTTACCACGTGAAAACATCGATGTGTTGATCTTTGATCTGGTTATGTGAGTGGTTATTGAAGGTGTTCATCCTCTGTTGGAATACCTGTGTTGTCGAACATGGTATCAGAGCCTGTTTGAAGACTCGCTCCTGTTGTAGATCGAGATCATGAACCCGAGTTACCTCATCTCCATTTTCTGACATTTACGTACATTTCTGGGCTGAGAGGACTGTTTCATTGCGTCCGAAACACTCGTTTCATTCAAGAACACTTTTCGTTTCACTCTAAAAGGTTTATGTTTTCCCAAGATACGGCCATTACAGTCAGATTCGGAGGTATAAAGCCTGAATACGCATTTTTTAAAATTTCTGCAAAGTTTTATTTTGATTTTATTTCGGTATTTTTTATTTCCGGGTTGCTACTCTTTTAGATTTGCGTATGCTCTTTTCCCCGCACCCTGTGCGATCTCGGCAAATCAGAAACAGAGAGGAAAAGGTGCATCTTCCGGGTAAGCTAACCGAGATCTAACCTTTGTTGTCATCGAGAAGCGAAACTTTTTTCTTGTGTGAAAAGAGGTTTTTTTTAGCACGCTTTCCAAGGCTGTCTTCCACCACAACACCCCCAATCCTCTTTCTGAACATTACAATATGTTTTGCTAGACCATTTGGTTAAAACTTGCCTTATTAAGTAAGCGGTCTTGAATTCAAGTCTCTCTTGCCTTATTGTCATCTTAACTACCATTGATCCGTGGCTTAACACCCGATTGGTCCATGATCTCTATTTAAAGAGCATGGAGGGTCATTTGCCGATGATCGATTGTGAGAAACTCTCTTGTAAAATCTCTATGTAATCTTTTTCTTTGCATTAATAAACTACTCCAAGTAGTCGCGTTGGTTGGGGCTGTGGATGTTTCCCGGTAGATGTTTTACCATGTGAAAACATCGGTGTGTTGATCTTTGATCTGGTTATGTGAGTGGTTACTGAAGGTGTTCGTCCTCTGTTGGAATACATGTGTTTTCAAACACCGCTTCCTTCCTAGAGCTCCAATACAGATCAGAAATGAAATCTTCGTGATGTAGCTCCAATAACTCTAATTGCCAAAATGGAGCCTTGCACAATTATATACAAATTTACGTTCAATTTCCGCAAAAATTTGCAAAATATTGCAGGTACTCCTCCCACACAGTCTCCTCGTGCTCCCATGTAACATCTTCAAGACCATAACAACTCCACTATACCTTTACCAGGCCAACGGATTTGTTCTTGAGCACTTTTAATTTCTGGTCCAAGATGCACACTCATTCCACCCAAAAGTCCCCTTCGAGCTCCACCTAGATCACAGTGCAATCCATCATGTGAATAGGATCAACGACATATTCCATCATTAAAAACACATTAAACAAATTATGAATTATCATGGATGTAGGCACTGCAAGCATGTGTGTGACTAGGCGTATAATCTTTATAACTTCAAACAAATCAAAATATCTTGTTGCCAACTATGGGCAACTTCTAAATCTTAGCGAGCTCCTCTTGACCCTTACTTTTAAAAACACATGCTCTCCCACTTTGAATCCCTTGTATATTATGCTTTTATTAGAATAACTATTTTTCCTATCCCATTCAACCTTGAAATTCTTCTTGATATTTACCATCTTCTCTTCCATTTACCTTCGCGATTTTGCCCCAATAATTACTCTGTCTGCCAGATAGTCCCAGCTTACTGGTGTGTTGCATTTCCTGCCATACAAGCTTCAAATGCACTCATCTTCAACGATCCCTAATACCCATTCTTATAAGCAAGCTCAAATATATTGAAGTAGTCTTCCCACTTGGAAGGCTTGTCCATTACATACATTCTCAACATTGATTCAATTACACTGTTAATCATCTTTGTTTTCCCATCTGACTCTACATGATATGTTGTACTGGAATTCAAATTAGTCCCAAATACCCTAAACAACCCATTCCAAAAATTACAAGTGAACTCTGGATCTCTCTCTGACACTATTGCCTTAAGCACACCATGTAACCTGGCAATTTCCCTCATATAAATCTCTGTGGTGTTGGTTGCCTTGTGAGTTGTTTTCACCAGTATAAAATGTGCAGCCTTTGTAAGTTTGTTCACCAATACCATGATGGAATCATGTTGCCTTGTTATTCTTGACAACTTTGTGATAAAATCTATGTAACTAACTCTCATTTCCATTCAGGAATGAGAATTGGCTATAACAATCCTCTTGGATGCCTGTGATCAATCTTCACCTTATGACATTCCATGCACCTGGCTATGTAATCAACCACATCCTTCTTCAGTCCAAGCCAGAGGTACTAGCTTCCTACTACTGCAATTGTCTTTTGGTACCCCGGATAACCAACATATGGTACATTGTGCATTTCTTTTAGCACTATATTTCTCAATTCCAGAGTGTTAGGAACATAATTTTTTTCTTTAACCTCTTCCAACCAATTCCTCTTCCAACCTGTAGTCTTTAAATTTTAGTAGTATATTTTTCTAATACAAGCATTTTATAACTTGTACATCATGTTCATCTAATGCCATAGCTTCCAAAATTCTGCTTTTTAAATCTAAACAATACATGCTAATTGTTTTAGCATGCATTTTATGCATTCTCCTGTTGAGTGCATCAGCCACTTTATTCTCTTTTCCCTTGATTTCTTTGATGTCGACCATATATTCACATAGAAATTTCAGCCATCTAGTTTGTCTAGCATTCAATGTTGACTACTCAAACAAGTGTTTCAGACTGCTATGATTTGTATACAACTCAAACTTTCTACCCATGAAGACAATCAAAGGACTTCTTTGCAATCCTATAAGGACCATGCCATAAACAATCAACTCCCTACACATATTTTCCTTCTCGTTTCTCTTGTCCCACATAAATACTAAGCTTCCTCTTTGAAACTCTTTCATCTGTACTTTAAGATCAACTATTCGATTATTATCTTGTGTGTTCCTTTCTTGATCTAAAGTAGGAGGATGAGAATTGATCAAGGAAATGCTCTTCTGATATTCTTCACACAACTGTAAGGCTCCTTCATTACCTTGATTTAAAATTGTGAAAGATCCTAGATCTTTAACGTTATACTTCATGAGTTGTTCTCTATAATCATATTTCCTTGGCAAGACTATGTCGTCAACATCATCAATATTGTCTTCTTGCACAAAGGGAAATAGGTATGTCTTGAGAAGGACTAACATCAAGAGGGGAATCTATTGGCTCTTCACAAGTCTCATAAGCCTTACAATAATGGTCTTCTCCATTTAATCTTGTGCATATCTTTGTTTCTTTGAATTCACTCTCATGCCAAGAATCTCTATTGCTAGGACCTACATAATTTCTAACCACATATTGGCTATATAAAGTTGTGTAGCCTCCATCTCCAGTTGATATGGTAGCATAGGATAAATCCATCTTGAGTCTACCACCCAATGTCGCTTCTCAATTCCCAGATAATAGCATTCCCCAAGCATAAGGCACATCAATTACTACAACATCCATTACATTAGAAACTTTAGTATAAGTAGTCTGGTGAACCTTAAGATCTTAATTAAGACACATTGGAATCAATCTCGCACGCTTTCCTATAAGGCCCTGTCATCTTGAAACCTGATTGCTTCATGACCTTCTTAAAGATATCACATTCGAGCAAGCACCATAATCATACACACAATTGTGAAGCAAGATATGATCTACTACCAAAGAGATGAAAAAAAGTGCATGTTCCTGATTCCTACGATCAGAATGCATAGCTTGTAATACTACAAGAGGATCCTCGGACTCATCTTGGATACTTAGGAATCTCTTAAACTTATACTTTACAAAATGAATCTTCATTGTCTCAGTAAAAGGGATGGATACATTAGTCTTTGCTAGGACACTAGTCAAATCAATATTCAAATCCGTATTATCATTCTTAGGCAAAGCAGGATGAGGAGGAGCATTAGTATCCAATTGTAAAGGGTATCTTGTCCATTTGTTAGAAGGATTGGGATCACTAGGAGAAGTCTTAGGTGCATTTTTACTTCTAGAATGAGTCAAGTATTCTCTTTTCCTAAGCTTTTCCTTAGATTCTTCATCCATTTGATTATAAATTCTAATCTAGACATCCTAATAGCCACTTTCTTGCTTTGTTCGAGTTGTTCCAAGGTAGAATTGTAGAACTACTTGGATAATATGGAGTAAATTGGATCCAACATACTATTATAATTCATATGTTCACAACTTTTACAGTGCTCATTATCACCCTTATTATAAAGTCTAGGGCATTCATATTCCCAATGAGAATCACCACAAGGAAAACACCAACAGTCATCCTCTTGATTAATCATATTAGTAGAAACAATCGTATTAGGAACTATTCGGTCATTAGAGGACCTAGGCTTCCAGACTTGGTTTCTTCTCTGTTTTGCTTCTTGTTCTATTGAGCTTTAGCAAGAAGTCTTTGTTATTGAGCTATCTCTAGGTTAGTCACTTAATTCATAAGGAAATTCTAACCTTGCAAGAATTCAGTGGCCATTCGCTCAAGTCTTTGGGCTAAGAGTGTCACAAGATCTTGGGTAGGTTCAACATTATTCAAAGGCCTAGGCTTTATCCCACCTTTAGCACGAGGGACATGAAAAGGGTGTACCTTAGAAGCCAAGAGGTTTTCATCAATCTTAGCAGCATGTTCATGTGCTTCTACAAGGGTCTTTGGAGACTTCTCCCTAAGAATAAATCCAAATTTTCCTTCAAAGGAATTTGTATAATGAAGAAGGACAACGCCATCCTTTGGGCTAATGTCATCAAAACATTTCTTGAGTAAATTCCCAAATCTTGTATCAAATTACTTTACTGATTCATTTTCTTTCTTTTTCATCTCATTGAATTGTGCTAACAACAATGTCCTATCATTTTTTGTGGCCCACCTTTTCACAAAGGTATCACGAAATGCATGCCAAGTTTTACCACTCTTATCAGGAAGGTTATTATACCACTTTGTTTCATTTTCTACTACAGAGGCAGAAAAGAGTTTCATGACTACATCTTCATCAACATTATTAAGAGGGAGATTTTTAAAAACATGCATAAAAAGTATCTATATGTTCTCTAGCAAAGATAACATTATAACCAGGAAATTTGGAAAACCACTTGTCAAACTTTTCAGGAGTAACATGACGATATATGTGGACCAAACATCTCTAAAGATTTTAAGGCGATAGTAACCCATGGTTGTAAAGCCATTGGAGGTAAATGAAGCCTTTGAAAAAATAATGCCTTTACTAAAAATAATGAAAAAATAATGCCTTTACGCGAGTATAACGACCTGTTTCCAACAACTTTTTCAAAGATGAAGGGAATTGCAGGAGACTTGGGAAAGATGAAAATCCCATTGAAACCGAATGCCAAACCCTTGCGACAGAGACCCTATAGAATGAAACCAAAATATAAACATAAGGTAAAAGTAGAAATAGACAGGATGTTAGAGTCTGGAATTATAGAACCTGTTGATGAATCAGAGTGGATCGTCCCAATGGTACTTTAAGATGTGGTTTGATCTCGATCCATACAATTATGCAGTTCAAAATATTTTTGTATTTGGTTCACCCAGGTAAAGACCTTTGTGTAGCCTTATTTTTTGTTTGAATATGACAATCAAATTCCATAGCGTCCACAATAGTTGTACGATGTCTTAAGAAAATCTCATGCTTAATGTCTTGTTTTAATCCCCCCATATAAGCTTCCAACAAATTTTCAACACTTATGTCATCCACACTTGTGGCCAAGACTTCAAATTTTGAATTATAATCTTCAATATCACCTAAGTGCTTGATTATTTCCAATTGAATGAAGTAAGCCTATTCCCACACTTTCACATATTGTGCTTTTAAGTCTCTTGTAAATAAAACCTAAGTATAATGATAAAGAGAGGGCTTCCTTTTAACTACCCATTGATATGGTTTTATCTCAAACTTAAAGGTTGCTATGTGAATCCTTTTCTTATCATCCATACTATTATGCAACTCAAAATATTTCTCTATTTGGTTCACCCTGGTAAAGACCTTTGTTCCATCAAACGTCTTTAATTCAATCTAGGGATGGTTGAATTTAGGACCCCCACTATAATTAACTCTACTATTAGAATTAAAACCACTAAAAAAATGCTTTTTTTGGCAGGTTGTTCAACTTGAATACTACCCTTTTTTTCATGATTTCCTTCCATTTTGATATCTCTTTTTGGCAGTCTCTCATCTAGAGCTTGTAAGATCATGGAAGACAATGAATTTTGCGATTACTTCATGGATTTTTGTATTTCTACTTCGCTTTCATCCATCATATTTAACATTTTATCCATATTTCTTTTCATCTCTTCCTTATTTTCATCCATCTTATTTTTCATCTCATCCATCTTCCTTTCCATATGTTCCCGATTTTCATTCATCTTCTCGTCCATCTTATTTTCCATTTCCTTTTTTAGGGATTCTTTAGAATACGATAAATCCACTCCTTTCAACATACTACTATTCATTTCATCAACTTGGTTATGAATTGAGATAGTTTGTTTTCGAGATCTTCATTTTCTTTCGACAAAATGTGTGTGGTTTATGGACGTTGAATTGGTGTCGAAAGATTTTTTGGAGCCATGTGGGATAAAATAATAATACTCCTCTATTTTCTATTTGTCAAAAAAATTGAATCACCAAAAATAGGTCTTCCAATCAAAAGTTATGCCAATTGCAAGTTATGTACCATTCAAACCTTGATTTGGAGTTTGTCCTATTGGCCGACCTTTCTTCTGATGTATTTCTGCAATTTCGACCCGTCCGTGTTTGAAATTTAGGCCTGTAGTACTCTAATATGTCCGGTAGACAATGCCACTGCTCTGACAAAAATTCAGTTTTCCAAATCAAAGTTATGGTAACTTTCCCAAACCTTGTTGAATTTTGTCCTTTCCTAGAGAGAGAACTTGTACAGAATGCCACGTATACAATATTTCATAACGGATTTTAAAAATTGTACCCAAAAAACTATGGATCTCATCTTTCAATGCAAGTGGTCTCACTAAATTTGGATCTACTTGGAGGAATATAACAATATTTTACCCAGAACACTTGTTTGATACTAGTTATAGGACTAGTAAAAAACCCCATCTTCCATAGGGTATATCTCAGAAATTATAATGACCTAGAAGCGAAGAGTTTCACCAAAGATACCTTGATATGTCTTACAAATAACCTCCAAGTTTCGTTGTCTGAATCGTAATAGAAAAGATTTTATAGCGGAAATTCTAAGATGACTTGCTTGGAGAAGAAAAACCCTAGGATCGACGCTCTAATACTAGATGGTATGATCCAACGCCTTAAAAAATGGTAAAAAGTCTATCAATACAATCCACTTTGAGGGGGAAACCTCCTTTTATAGTATATCCAATTCATAATACAATATGAGATGGGATAAGATGATCCTAAAACTAGGTCTCCTTGGTTATATATATAGGAGACAAAGGGTTCCATTATATGAAAGGGTACCATTAAGGGTTCTAGAATACATACAATTATAATACTATAAATGTAATAATTCAATATCTAGTGCTTAATAAGGGATTTTGCACATAAAATGGGGCTTTGTATAGGTATTAACACCTGCAATGAAGACAGTGATCCCGTTAAGGATAACCTCACAAACAACAACCCTTAAGATGCCTTACTCTTCATCAACACAGCTCATTACACCTTATCAACATGGCTCATTGGAAGATAGTAGTCCAACACAATATCAGGTACATTATTCCTTGTTTCATAGAAACTTTCCATATTTAATGCATTTGACATGTGAAGGAGGATCATGGATTGAAATTGAATAATCAATCATAAGCTCATGATGTTATTCTTTTTTCCTTGTTTCACCTTCGTGGTCATCATTAGTGTCTTAGTCATGTGTTGTCACTCTTGGGGAACATGGGTACTACTAGGAATCTTTGACAAGGGTCACATATCATTCACCCCATACCTAACATTTTCCATCTTGGAGCCTACAAAAGTAGAAGGCTTACAGTTCACTCTTCTATAAGAAGAAGCGCTAGAATGTCGAGGTTGATGCAGTTGCTAGAAAAAAAGATAAGAAAGAGAGAAGTATATAAACACAGAAGAATAATGGGATAATAAATTACCAAATCAAAAGCCTGAGGTCAGCTTTCTCTCTACCCCCTCTAATGGTAATCACCCCTAGTCCTAATGCACTGAATGCATAATCATAAGGACTTTATCACAATAAAAAATGATGAAAGAAACAATAAGTGCTTGAAGCCTAAAAATGTGACTTGTAATGCAATAAAATAATATCAAAAGGCAAGATAAGCAGTTTGGAATGTAAAAAGTAACGAGGAAAGAGTATCTCAAGCATCAAGTGCTCCCCCTACAAAGAAGCTCATGAAGATGGACCAATTATGATGCCTTGCATGTGAAGGACACCATCACCATGAAGTTTGTCTAGCATATTTTCATCCACCATACTTACACATAGATGTCTTTCACAGGAAATATCCCTCTACCTAGGTACTTACACACCTAATAGGATCTTTTGATGGCCTTCCCATACCTAAACTTTCCAACTTGTATAAATTCTTGAGATAAAGTTAAGTTTGAAAGGGATAGCTAATATGAATTACATATGTGGCTTATGTATTATGTGATGGCCTACTTTGTATGCTTCTAAGGACTCTTCAACCTTGTGATTGTTGGACTTACTTGATTCTACGGCTTTCATTGATTTTGGAGCACTTGATATGGTCCTTTGGTGGACGTCCCAAGATTTCACCCAAGACATTGTACATTTTATGTAAAGCATGGTACTAGTGATGCAGAGCGTTGGATCACTTGATGACTTGACCCATTCATGTACATCCTCTCACAACTCTTGGACCTTGGATGATGGATAGATGAGCTTTCATTTTACAGATATGGTCATGTTGACACACAAATGTGCAGGAAGCCCACATCTTGGAGAGTGCACTCGCAATGATTATTGGACATCGAATGGAGGACGTTGCACTTGGACATGCTTAGACACCATTTAGAGAGGTGATGCACACTCACTCGAACTTGGACGTTGACCCTTCCCCCTTAGATGTTGAGCATACTAATGATGATGTCATGCACTATCATGCCTTTATGATGGTTGAGGTTTTGCTTGCCATTGGGGCTACACTTTGATGATGAGATGAGATCCTTGATAATGAGATGTGACCTTTGATGAGGAGGTGCCACTTACACCATGCTTGAACCTTATGGATGATGACACGTCGACTTTGGAGGCGTCCTACACCCTCCTAGAGCATGACGTCACCCACACGTGTGGCCTAGGAGGGTTAATTTTCATGTCTTAGCATGTTCATCTATTGTTTGAGGCTATTTTAGAGATCAAGCCTCTACTTGAATCATGAATTTACTATTGTTGTAAGGTTTATTGTGGACATATGTGCTAGGGTTTCCTCATTTAAAAAGGATAACACTCCATTGTACCAAATCATAACTCACACTTGTGATTCATCATTACTACTCTTCTCTCTGTATCTCTCTCTATTTTCGCTATGTAGTTCTTCTGCGCACTTTTGGAAGGATGATCTTGTTGCATGATTTGTCTTGTTTTGTGGATGAATCTTGAGCTAGGGTTTCTTCATGCATAGAACTTAATCTAGTAAGTGATCTTCTTCAAGTTTCAATGCTTGTTCATAGTATATTTTGGTGGATCCTATATTTGATGGTTAATTCCTGCATGTTACTTTGTAAGTTAGTCCAAATTTTGTTAGAAAACCTAGGAGACATTAAGATTGTTTATCCCCCTCCATATTTTCATTCATCTTGATTTGTTGAAGCATTTAAGGCCTATTCTAAGGGTTAAGATATTTTATTTGTCTTTGCTAGTTCTAGACTTAGGGTTTATGATAGTATAACCTCTAGGGTTTGACCCACTTCAATTCAAGACATAGTTGCAAAAGCTAGCGAAGAAAACAACACCTAGCCTTTATGATGTCTCAAAGACAACTACCCATTGGCTAGCATGGAACATGTTCTTCAAGCAATTAATGGATCAGGTATGATGTCCATGTTGGACGTATTATCAAGGTACAATCAACTATTGGTTGTGAAGAGGAACAGGTATAAGTTGGCCTTTATAACTCCTTGAGAAACTTATTCATATATTCGTATGCATTTAGGTTTGATAAATGTCGGTGTTACTTTTACGCGTGCTATGGATTTCAATTTTCCAGATTATCTATTTAAATTCGTAGTAGTATACCAGGATGGTATAACTATTTATTCAAAAAATAGAAGTGATAGTGTTAACCATTTGAAGAAAAATTTTGACAAGTGCAGACCTCTTGGCATTTCACTCAACCCAAAGAAGTCAATTCTTGGGGTGTTTGAAGGAAAGTTGCGCGGGCACATAGTTTCTGAGGGTGTAAGGATTGATCCTAAAAGGCTCAAAAGAATCATGGAAATCCCTCTTCCATCTAGCAAGAAGGGAATCGAGTCATTTTTCAGTCGGATCAACATTGTAAGGAAGTTCATACAAAACTTTGCAAAGACAGTCAAACCCATATCAAATATGTTGAAGAAGGACCATGATCTCAAGTGGAGTGATGAAGCCAAGAAGGCTTTCGACAATACCAAACAAACATTGTGTAACACACCAATTCCTGTTAGTCCCAATTATCATAAAGATTTTCAGATTTTATTTTTTGCTTATGATTCTACTATGGTGGTTGTGTTTTTACAGATAAATTATGATGAATTGGAGAATCCCATAGCCTTTATGAGCAACGCCTTGCAAATAAAAGACTTGAACTATAAACCAATGGAGAAGCAAGCATATGCTCTTAGGAAGGAGTTGGAACACTTTCGGTGGAAGTCTCGAATTATCGCTTATGTCCCCCACCCTATGGTTAAAGATATTTTGGTTCAGAAAGATTGCAATGGAACAGAGGGGAGGTGGATATTTAGTGAGGCCTACCAAACTGGTTAGAGGCCAAGGACTAGCAAATTTGATGGCGAAAAAGAACCTGGAAGTCGTGGAGGATCAACAGTTAAGTTCTCAGGTAAATCTCTTAACTAATTCTTTTAAGAATTCCTATTAGTATCAGGACATCATTTTATTTTTGACAAATTTATCATGTCCTCCTAAGTATTGTTTATGGCAAGGTTGATTAGGATGGAGGAATCGTTAGGGAGTCATCTTACGATGTGTGGGACTTGGATGAGTCCAAGGAGCTCTTGAAATAACTGCATTCTAGAGTGTGTGGTGGGTATGTCTCTACATGAACCATTGCACACAAGATTATGCATGCATGCTACTATTCGCCAACATTATTCAAACATTCACATTTATATGTTCGAGCATGCAAGGCATGCCAACAATTTTAAGGAAAGCAAAAGCTTCCTAATATGTTTTTGGATCCAATTATGGTGGACGCCCCTTTCCAGCAGTGGCGTCTTGATTTTATTGGTAAGTTCTCACAGAGTTCTAGCGTTGGGCATACATGGATATTGGCAGCCACAAATTACTTCACCCAATGGGCTGAAGTAGTGCCACTGAAGAAATATTCTAGTGTTGGAATTGTTTGATTCATGGAGGAGAGTATCCTGACTTGATTCAAGGTTCCCAAAAGATTATGACTAATAATGCTAGTATGTTCATATCGGTTAAGTTGCTTGGTTTTTGTTCTTAGTATGGCATCACTTTGGCCCATAAAGCTAATTATTACCCACAGGAAAAAGGTTTAGCAGACTCTAGCAACAATAACCTAATCAAGACAATCAGGGATAATAAGAGAGCTTGGGACAGTTATCTCAAATATGCTTTGTGGGTCGCCAAAATTACACAAGGAAAAGATCAATTGGTACGACTCCTTTTGATTTGGTCTACAGATCGAAAGTCGTTTTTCATATTAATATGAAATTTCCAGCATACAAGTTAATGGAACAATTTTCCACCAACAAGGAAGAATTGCAAAACCGAATTGCAGACTTGGTGCAACTAGAGGAAGATAGGCTTATGGAATATACACAATTCACAAATTATCAAGCACAAATCAAGAAGGTATTTGACACAAAGGCAAAAGGAAAAAAATTCCATGTTGGTGACATGGTGTTGATGTGGGACTAGAAAAACAATAAATCAGGTGACTACGGAAATTTTGACAGTCTTTGGCCTGGCCCATACATCATCGATTCCATAGTGGCGCCTAACACATTTTAGTAGGCTGATTTGGGGGGAGAACTAATGGGGCTGCCAGTTAATGGGAAGCGATTGAAGTTCTTCTTCCAATGAGGGACATAGTCCCAACAATTTTGGGTTTCTGGGCGGTGTTAGATTAGTTCCTTTATACTTACCGCATTGTTATTTTTGTATTTTTAGCTTGCTTATTTTTTGCAGAATTTAGGACAACAATTTACTTTCCTTAGCACGTGTCTTTCCTTTCAATGTTTATTTTCCAAAGCCTTTTCTTTAAGTGTTGTTGATTTTTTCCTATTTATATCAGCATGTGGTCGTGTCTTGTGTCTGTTTCATTTCATGAATAATGGTTGTCCACTAGTGTTATTTCTGGGTCAAAATGTGAATGTCTATCTTTCACTTGTCGAGCCTTTGTCTCCATCATTAGAGTTAGCCAAAATGGGGGTCTCGTTTGTCATTTTTTCCAAAGCATTGAGCCTTTAGGATGGGTAGTTTGAGGAGACATATGACAGTCTTGAGTCATTTTATGTCCTGTCTCCTCATCTCTTATCATTGAGTCTTCTGCTTTGAGTCAATCGACCCATCATGGAGTAATAAAGATATAGTACCTTGTTCTTTCATCTTGATCTTCTTGAGTTATCACTTCGCGCTGAGGGAAGATATACATCATTTCTCTTTCTTTTAGCGGGTCATCCTGTATCGACTTCGACACATTATTTATGGATGACCCAGTAGTATATTGATTTGAACCCATGTCCCATTGAATAGGCTTTTCTATCACAAGTCAGCTTGTAGGTTTTTCTTGGTTATCTTACAGGGACTTCTCTTCTTCCACACAATTACATGTGTATTCTTGTTACATATATTTTCAGTGTCTCACAAAGCATCATTGGTATATCTTACAGAGTTCTCAAGGAGCATCAGTTTCAGTTTTACAGACACAAATATCAATACGGTTCTCGACATCCAACAGAGGGATCCCGTCCCCTTGAGTCACCATTGTTAACCCCGAGCTTTTCACCCTTGAAAATATTGAGGGTTGAGAGCAAGCATGCACCAATTTGGTTGGCATTCAGATATTTCCCAGAGTTTATCATTTTTGTGTGTCAGAGGTCAATTCCTATCATAAATAGGTTAATGATCGGTATATGGTTGTTTTTGCTTCAGAGTTAAACCTAGCTAAGTTTCCCATGCATTTGAGATAGATGTCCACATACAACAAGTGTACCTACTTTTTGGGAGACAGTAATTGTGAGACTCGGTCAAAATTTTTGAGCAATTTTGAGGATACAAGGTTGGTCTTCGCATGATTCTGGGCCAGATGACACTTTTTGGCGTGACATGCAAGAACTTTCTATTTTTAGCAGGTTGAGCTTCGGGCCTCAGATTGAGATTGTAACTATGCAATACTGATCCCTGAGTCATTTTGAGTTTTTTGGACCTTTTCCGAGTGACATGCATGATATGTCTATTTTTAGCAACTCGAGCACCAAGGCTCAGATGTTGATTCCAATTGCATATCTAGATTCCTCTCAGAAAATCAAATCTTATGAGTATGATATCATTGTCATGCAACCACATTATATTTTTGGCAGTGTCTATTTTTAGACAAATCACAAATGACGATGTGCTCCTAGTCATCCTGGATGTTCTTGATAGCTTCCTAAAATTTAGGAGCCAAACCCTGTTTTGAGCGGTTTCTATTTAATGCATGGGTGGTTGGCTCCAGAGATGACAAGTGCTAGGGTTAGATTTTTCCATTTGGCAAAGTTTCATTGTGATGTGGCCTATACATGACATTAAGTAAAGAGGGGCACATTTTCCATGTAAAAATTAATTAAGGTGAAGAGGTGGTGTTATCCCCTAGCGTAGAGATAACTAAGAACATCATGTCTCGAGGCCCACAGGTCGTAGACATGGAGTACAGAGAGGCCGACGACTTGAGCATGGCCCCAAAGGGAACCTATTTTTTTCAGTGCAGTCCATTAATCACCAGCAGCAGTATACATCCCACCATCTTGGTCCTAAAGTAGCAGTGAGTCTTGATCCATGAGGTAATGAGTTTGGGTATCACAGGATGTATCACTTCAATTTTTGAAGCACTTGAATATGTTGTATTGAATCCTTCTTCATTTCATGAAGTTTGCTTGGAAATTATGCTCTTTTCCTCATTCATACCTGGAAGGGTGACATGGTGCCCTAGTACGTTGAATTCCCTTTTGGATGGGTTGCCAGTGTGTGGGTCTATGAAAAGTCATCGTTCATTCCGTCCATACTTACCACCTTCCATATTTATTCCTCTCATCTCCCCTACTCTTGTTTGGGGATTGGGATTGGCTACACTAGGAAGGGTTGTACCTTACCTCGTGGCAAGAAGCGGCTAAAGGCCCAGAGGGAAAAAGTAGATGGCATGAGTTAAAATCCAATGTTGAAACCTTTGAGGTGCTTCGTGCAAGAATTCTCGAGACAGCAGTGAAAATCGTCTCAGTAAGAAAAGGGGACCCATAAGATATATAAACACTCAGGGTACCAATTTATGGATATATCTCATCACGAGTCGGCCTATTATGACCATGGGCATGTAACGGTATGACACTACCACCTATCTGGACACCACACCAGGGTAGTGGCTCCTGGTGGCATAGCTAAGAGAAAGGGGATCTTATCACGAGCCAGCCTTCTAATTTTCGTGAAATGTTTGTGGATAACACTATCACCTCTAGTCATCAAGCCAAGACAGTGGCCCTCAAATAATCCCTTGAAGCACAAGAGCAAAAGTTCAAAAGAAATAAATCCAAGAATAAAGGGCAATGAATGGGCTAGGAAGCAACAACATTTATGACAAGGTGCAACTCGCCCTCTACAAAGGCACCCACAAGTAAGACTTTACTTTTCTCTGTTATTACATGCACCCCATGCCACCTCATACACTTACATGACTTGGACTAGATCCCACCCGGGAAACACCCCAAACTTAAGAGAGGTTAGCCCAATAGGACACTATGAGACCTTCTCCAAACCTAACTTGTCACATTGCATAACTTCTTTGAGCATTTGTTTGCGTTAAGGGGGGTTTAATGCACAAGTTTGGGAATTTAATTATTCGATGTGACTTACATGCTATTGTCCCTGTAACTTATGAACCCATGGACGATGTACCTGTTGAGGGAATGATTAGCTCGAACCTTCATGAGGGCAAAAGCCCCGAGCCAAGGGTAAGAAGAAATTGACGACTTGCACCGGGAAAAAGAAGGACGTTGCCTTTGGACGCACCCTAGCAGACCCAGACCCGGGGGGACCTTGCTCTTCCACATGGATGTTAGCCCTTTCGGACTCTGGAAGTCACCATCATAACCCTAGATGTCATCCGGAGCTAGCGTTTTCATTTTGGAGGCCTTTATGAGCTTGGCGGCACGTGTGGGCATCATCTAGGGCTTCTTGAGGCCAAGTGCATGATCTGGATTTAGGAGCGGAATGAACTGATTAACAGACTGAAAACAATAAACTCAGAGATATGAAGAACAACACAGATACCCAATGAACAATATCTTCTATTGAATAAATGAAATAGGCTGAAACTGTAAAATTACAGAACTGAAACACTTGCTTTAATGGTGTTAGCTATCTCTAAGAAGAGATGTGGCTTCTACGCGCATCTGTCTGAGAAAAATGATTACAATGAGGCTCCAGAGGCCTTCTTGATATTACTCATGAATGCCAAAACCCTAGACATCCAAAAACCTATCCCTAGGAGGTGAAACACCAAAAGTCATGTGGGCCCCTATGGGTAAGTTGATAACTCAACTTCCTGGTGTCGTAACTTGTGCATACGAGCTCCGTTTTAGACGCGTGGTAGCCCGTTGGAAAGGTATTTCAGAGAACTACACATTACACTATCAAACTCTGACTCTGTTTATAGTTTGACTGCAGCGAGCCAAGAAAACATTGTTTAAGGCTCCAAAACGGCCCTGGAAGTACAACAAAATGTGTTGACATGAAAACATACAAAATAAGCCAGTTGGATTAGGTGAGAGGCCACCCGTATCCACCTGGAATATGTGCAGGGCTTCAGACATCCCCAAAAGTATAGAACCCACAATTACCAAGAAGTACAAAAGAACGTATTGAACTAAAAAAGGACAAGAGGAGACAGTTGGAAGAGGTGGGTGGCCACCAATATCCACTTCGATCAATCCTCCCCCCTTAGGATGCAATGGTCTCCATAGCGTTGATTTCCCCCATCATGTGAAGAAACTTCTGCTGGATTTGGCCCTGGGTGAGCCACTTGCCTTGGTGTAGAAATTGACCTGCCTTGACAACCCGATAAAGTTGGATCCTCTACTGGTGAGTGCCCCTGACCTGTGTCAACTATCTGATCAGTGGATGCTTGTTCCATGCAGTATGGTTTGAGATTTGTTGGTGTCAGTTGTTCTGCGATCTCCGAGGTGTCCAATAATGGTCGAAAATATGGTCGAAACAGGTGTGGTACCCTGTGTTTATCATGGCGATGCTTGTACTTAGCATTGGATTTATTCAAAAGGTCCTGAACCTGTTGGGGATGTGTTGAATCCGCTCAATGAATCTAGTGGCTTTGTCTATCTCAAACTGAACATGGGAAGAGTTTGTGTGTGTGGTGGCAAGAGGTAGTGGAACATCAAGGGGACCCAAGGGTTGGAATCTCAACCCCACCTGAAATGGGTAATGTTCGGTGGAGCTATGGAGAGAAATCATTTGATTGACGACCTTAGAGTTGTACATGCGCAGGATGTGCACGATCATTTGGTTAACGACCTTTGTTTAGCCCTCTGTTTGGGGGTGGCAAGCAGTGGATTTAGTGAGCTTGGTGTCCAACAGTGACCAAAGACTCAACCAAAATGTGTTGAGGAAACGACTGTCCCAGTCGGAGATGATGATCTACAGTATCCCAAAATGGACCCACACTCGGTCACAGAAGAACTTGACAGTATCCGTCGCTTTAATATTCTTCTTGCAGGCTATGAGGATGGCCATCTTTTAAAACCAAACAACGACCACAAATACAAAGTCATTTTCGTGCTTGGTGGACGAAAGGCCAGACATGTAATCCATTTAGATGGATTCCCAAGGCTCGCTTCTAGAAGTAGACATGTAATCAGCTTTGCACGCTCGCTTCTAGGAACACAGAGATCGCCCAAATGGAAAAATAGTCTGTCCTGAATGTGAAAATCAATGACAATCGCGCATGTACCCAAGAGTTGATAGGTGGTGGCGAAGTTCAGATCTTGTTGATACAGTTGGGGCCACTCAGATACCTTATGTCCACAGAAATGGAGCATAGTGGCGAGTGCAGCCACAGGAGGTCGACTGAGGCAATCAACAACACGATTTGAGATTCTTGTCTTATACTTGATGTTGAGATGGAATTGTTGCAGGTAGGTGGACCACTTCTGATGGCGTTCGTTCTGAAATTTCTCGTATATCTGTATGCACTGTAGAGGCTTTTGATCAGTGTAGATGATCGTCTCCTTTCCCAGAATGTAATGTTTCCATTGACGACAGGCTTGTACAATGGAATACATTTCCTTGTCATAGGTGGAGTATTTTCGGACAGTATCTGAGAGTGTCTCACTATGGTATGCCACCCAATGACCGTGATGTGTGAGAACCGCGCCTACAACATAGCCAAATGCATCAATCTCAATCTTGAATGGTTGTTATAGATTGAGCAAAGAGAGTACTGGAGCTGAGCACAAGCGATGCTTCAGATCATCGAATGCTCCTTGTTGTTCCTTACCCCACACGAACTTCGCCCTGCCATCGCCCTTGGTCAACTGGCTAAGGGCCCATGCAATATGGAAGAATCCCAACATGAACCGTCGGTAGAAGTTGGAATGTCCCAAGAAACTCTGAAGCTCGGTTAGTGTTGTCGGGGATGGCCAGTCACAGATGACTTGGATCTTAGTTGGATCAACATGTACCCCATGCTCATCAACAATGCAACCCAAGTATTGGACCTTGTTCATGCCAAAAAAGAATTTTTCCAAGTTGGAATTTTTCCAAGGTGTTATCGCAAATTGCTCAAAGCCTACTAAATATGCTGCATGTGCTCCTCCCAAGTTCTGTTGAAGATGAGGATGTCATCCAAATATACTACCACAAAAGAGTTGGTGAAGGGTCTCAATACTTCATCCATCAACCTCATGAAAATTGTTGGTGCATTTGTTAAGCCAAAAGGCATGACCAACCATTCAAAGAGACCTTCTTTAGATTTCATGGTTGTCTTCCATACATCGATTGGTTCGATGGGAACTTGGTGGTCGACAGACATTAGATCAATCTTACTGAAGAACTTTGCCCCCTTCAGTTGGTCAAGAAGATCATCAATCCTAGGAATTGGGTACCAGTTCCTCACTGCGATTTTGTTTAAGGATCTGTAATCAATGCAGAGTCGCCAAGTCTCGTCCTTCTTCTGCACCAGTACAATCGGGCTTCCGCAAATGGAGGAGTTGGGTCTAATGTGCCCCTTTTGAAGAAGCTCTTGGATTTGACGCTTGATTTCGTCATTTTCCATCTATAAGCTACGATAGACCGGTCCATTAGGTAGAGGTGCATCGGGGGTTAGATCAATTGGATGCTTGACTTGGCAGTGTGTCGATACCCCGATGGGTGAGGAGAAGATGTCTCTATATTCTTCCACGATCCCGTCCACTTGCTTCTACTGCAAAGAGAGACTCTGGGTAGAGGCCACGGATGTGGCGGCGAACTTCTACTTATTGTTTGCACGGATAACAAAGAAAACGAACTTCCTAGTCTGTGAATTGATCTTTTTGCATTGCTCAACAAAGATTAAAGAAATAGCGGTAGGTGGCGCTACCTCTGGTATCCTGTACAATTATCTACCCAAAGTAATAATAACACTGCGGGGTCTGGACTCATACACAACATGACGCTTCCACAAATATGGTTGTCCTAAAAGAACATCACAAACTTCAAGGGGAGCAATATCACACAATACCTCATCTTTGAAAGGCTTCAATCCGTAGGGCAAAGGACACTGTTGGCTGACACGGAGATCTCTTCCTTGTTGAAGCCAGCCGATGGTGTAGGGTTGCGGGTGCGATGTCATCAGCAAATTCAGCCGCTTGACGACCTCTGCTAAGATCAAGTTCTTCTGACTGTCGTGATCGACAACAAACTGAAGCGGGCAGCCCTTTACCCACATCTGTGAGTGAAAGAGTTGTTCCCCTTCCTCAGGTTCTTCTGGTTCGCTTGGCTGGACTTTGGTGGTAGCGATAGTGGCGCTAGGTTCAACATCGATAATCCGCTTCCTGTAGGGCGGACGACACTGTTGATGTTGTAGGGTTGTGAGTGCGGTATCGTTGGAAGGTCCATCGTTGGAAGCATTCCTGTAAGTAATGTTAATAATGTAAATAATGTAGATAAAATAGCCTTAGAAACTGCGAGTAAAAAGCCACAAGCTACTACTCTTAGTACTCGCAAAAATGTACCTCCTTTCCTATTAACTTTCGAGATCTTTAATAGAAATGTGCATAATTGTATGATAGACTCAGGGGCGTCATCCAATGTGATGCCTTGGTCTGTATGCCAGAAAATTAACGCTGAAGTTGAACCATCGACTTTAAAAATCATACAACTTGATCGGACAAATGTTGATGTTATAGGCGAACTAAAAAATGTGCTTATTAGATTATCGTCTGACCCCAAGGTTCATCAAGTTATTGATATAATTGTTGTGGATATTCCGGAAGTGTATGGTATGTTTTTGAGCAGGGACTGGTCGGAGCAACTACATGGTTATTTCGCGACAGATTGGTCCCATCTATGGCTTCCAGAGAACGGAAAGCCTAATAAAATCAGAGTAAATCGTGAGCGCTACCTTAAGTTCACGGTCACTGATTTGAACAATCCTAACGAACCATATACACCTCCTGCTCATTCACCTGAAGTACAAGGAATGGACACCTTCTTCGGAAATTTCATGGCCGAGGCTTCACCTATCACTAATCCAGAACAAAAGTCCGAGATTTTAGCATACCTGCAGCCAGCATCTTCCACGCGAAGATCCCATGTACCCGATGCAAATCAAATTTGGTCTCTTTATTTCGACGGATCAAAGTCCAAAGAAGGAGCCGGAGCAGGCTGCGTTATTATCGATCCGGCAGGTAACAAAACATTGATAGCATGTAGGTTGGAATTTGAATGTACTAACAATACTGCAGAATATGAGGCTTTACTGCAAGGTCTTAGAAAAGCTTTGGATATGAACATTCAAAATTTAACCGTCTTTGGCGACTCTGAAATAGTGGTTAGACAGATAACAGATTCTATCCACTGTCTTTCTCTGCATCTCAAAAGCTACCAGTCTAAGGTATGGAACTTAATGAGTAAATTTTTCGCTTTCAATATAAATTCCATTCCTATGTTGAATAACTCTGAAGCAGATTTATTAGCTAATGTAGCTTCTAAACTTCTTCCTGCAGAAGGCTTATCCCCAGACGCATTCTCAGTTGAGCTGCTATTTCGACCATCCATTCCCGACAACATCACGAACTGGAGAGTATTTGACGATGATCAGCAGATTATCAACTTTCTGCACATGTAAGAAACTTTTCAAGGCGCGGTGATAGACGAGCACACGCACGACGACAATTTGCGCGATTTCACGGTAATACATGATCCGAAAAATACTGAAGCTCTATCGGATATGGTAAACTCGATCCCAAAATCTGTAGTTAGATTGGAGAAGCTTTATGATTTTCAAGATAAATTTAAAAAGACGGTCAACTGCAAAACCAATAGTTCCTCGTTATCTTATGAAAAAGTAAATTTAGGAACTGATGAAAATCCTCAGTGCATTAATCTAGGCTTGGGATGTTCTCGACAAGAAAAAACTGCATTCATTAAATTATTTAAAGAATTTAAAGATGTTTTTGCATGGACGTATGATGACCTTAAGACTTTCGATCCTAATATCATACAGCATGTCATCCCAATGAAGCCCCAAACCTTACCCTTCCAACAAAAACTGAGAAAAATGCACCCTAAACTAGAACCGACCGTTCAAAAAGAATTCAATAAGCTACTTAATGCTAAAATAATTTTTCCTGTTAGACACACTCAGTGGGTTCCCAACCTCGTCCCAGTCCGGAAGAAAAATGGGGAAATTCGACTCTGTGTCGATTTCCGAAACCTCAATAGAGCGTCTGATAAAGACAACTATCCTGTCCCGCCCATGGAACAGATCCTTCAACAGGTATCTAGTTCCGAGAGGCTATCCTTACTGAATGGTTTCTCTGGATACAACCAAGCCCTAATGTCTCCACCAGACCAACTAAAAACCACCTTCCGTACTCCGTGGGGCACTTATGCTTATCGTAAAATGCCCTTTGGATTGATTAATGCTGGTGCTACCTTTCAGAGAGCAATGGATATTGCTTTCCGAGGCTTAATCAATCATTCCTTTGTAGTTTACTTAGATGATGTGACTGTGTTTTCGAAAAACAAAAACGATCATCTAGCTCACTTACGAGTCGTCCTATTGCGATGTCGTAAATACGACATCTCTTTGAATCCAAAAAAATCCATCATTGCATTTGAACAGGGTAAACTCTTAGGATTCATTGTGTCCAGTGAAGGGATGATTATTGACCCCAAAAGGACTCAAGTGATCGTGAAACTTCCCCCTCCCACATCCAAAAAGTCCATGCAGTCTTTCTTAGGCCAGATTAACTTCGTGAGCAAATTTGTCCTCAGTTTCTCCGAAATGGTCAGGCCTCTACAGAATTTGATTAAGAAAGACACCCAATATCATTGGGGACCCCTAGAAAACCAAGCTTTTAATGCGATAAAGAAGGCCATAATTGACGCTCCGTCTCTCATGAGCCCAGATTTTTCACAAGACTTTACGCTCTACACTTTTGCTTCTGACCGTTCCTATGCCGTCGTCCTAACCCAAAAGAATGCCGAAAACAACGACGTACCCATCGCCTTTACGAGATCCTCTTTCAAAGGCGCTGAACTTAATTACCCAGCGGTTGATCGGCAAGCCTACGCTGTTTTCAAAGTAGTTAAGCATTTCCGGTCCTATCTTTCAAAGTTAAGGACGAAAGTCATTGTCCCTTACCCAGCCGTAAGGTACCTGTTAGTGCAGAAGGAAATAGGAGAAAAGAGAGCCAACTGGGTCACTTCTTTGCAGGAGTATGACTTAGAAATCACCCCAGCTCAGATTGTGAGAGGCCAAGGGTTATGTAAGTTGGTTGTTGATTCGGAGTCAGGACAGCAAGAAGAAAGTGATACGTCAAACCTAGGACAAAGCGAACAAAGTCTAATATGTTGCGCGCAAAACCCTGTTAGTCCTTGGTACGACGATATAAGATACTGTCTTGAACATGGGTCAACCCCCCGTTACCTAGACTCCGCTAAGATAAGAGTGTTGAGATTAAAGTCTGTCTCCTTTCATCTGGTTAATGGTATCCTGTTTCATCAAAATTTTGACGACGTACTGATGCGTTGTCTTGAAAAAGACGAAACAGAGAAGCTCTTGCTAGAGTTGCATGCAGGAAGCGCTGGTAGTCATTTTGGTGGTGACACCACTGCTCATAAGGGTTTACGAGCCAATTATTACTGGCCCACACTTTTTAGAGATGCCCATGCCTTGTGTCGTAAATGCATCACCTGTCAGAAAGCATCAGGGCGATTACAAAAACTAGCCTTTCCCTTGCAACCCGTTACGGTAGATTCTCCTTTTTAGCAGTGGGGCCTTGATATCATAGGTTCAATCAACCCTCCATCCTCACAACATCACAAGTTTATTGTGACAGCCACAGATTACTTTACTCGATGGTCTGAAGCTGTTGCGCTAAGAACTGCCAACACCAGTCAGGTAATTGCCTTTCTAAACTCGAATATCATCACTCGCTTCGGTATCCCTGACTATTTAGTTTTCGATAATGCTTCTTATTTTTCCACTCTTGAGATGAGCGAGTTCGCTTTGGAAAAGGGAATTAAGTTGAAGTATTCTACGAGTTACTACCCCCAGGGCAACAGACTGGCAGAATCTACAAACAAGAACTTGATCAAAATAATCAAGAGAACGGTGGTTGAAAATCACAAGAATTGGCACAATGCATTGCTTAACGCGTTATGGGTTGATCGGGTTACGCCAAAAGCTGCTATAGGTAACTCCCCCTTTTTTCTCGTCTATGGCAGAGAAGCAATTCTGCCACCTCACATTCTTCTTCCTTCGCTTCAGTTGTCACAGAAAATCCAAGAAGAAGATTGTCCCCCTCTAGAAAACCGAATTAACGCTTTGATGAAGCTAGAAGAGGTAAGAACCCAAGCTAAACGAAAGTTAGATCAACATCAACAATTGGTTAAAAGCTGGTTCGATTCTAATTCTGCTTCTGATAGGAATTTTGAAGTAGGCGATCTCGTCCTGAAATGGGACAAATCACACGAGGGAAAGGAAGAACACACTAAATTTCAAAACTTATGGCTTGGACCATTTTTAATTGCTGAAAAGTTGGGTCCTAGTTCTTTTCAATTACAAAATCTTGAAGAGCAGCTTGACACCTATCCGGTGAATGGACAAGCCCTGAAAAGATACTTTTCTTGATTACAACCTTTGTATTTTATGTACATATTTTGCTTTGGTTTGTTTTTTCTTTTGCTTTCTGTTTTGATTTTGATTTGAATTTATCAGTTTCTGTTTGCTTTGAAATACACATACCTGTACACTGAGCTATTCAGAAAAAGATGAAAGAAATTTCCTTCGTTGAAATAACTTCTAAAAAATTTGTACAAACATCAATGGTATATTTCTGAAATTTATATCTGTGTTGGAAAAATCTGTGTTTGAAATCTGTTTACCGATTTCGATCTCCGAGTAAAGTTCGTCATGATCATCTATTATCTTTTTACGCTGTCCCTTTTCCGTAAAATAATGACTCAGAAGATGTCTCCCTGTCTTAGGAAGTTGTTTTTGTAAATAAAACATTTCTGGATTTAAATAAAGGACAGTCTAAAAAATTCTGATGAGGTCTAAAAAAATATGTTAAAGAATCATGATTTTCAGCGTCACCCCGCTCAAATATAGATCTATGAAAAAACAAAACAAAATAAGTAAGAGCTGTGTGAAGTGCTTGTAAACCCGCCGGGATGCTGAACATGTCTGCTGGCAGCGGGTAAATGCATGCATGGTGCCAAGACAACTTCGCCGGGGTACTGAACAGGCCCGCTGGCAGCGAAGCAATGTCGGGTATATGAAAATTTGCAAAAAAAGAAACCTCTTTAATGTCCTTTATTCTGATCCAGAACTTCTTGGCAGGACACAGATGTCAGAGTGGGTTAAATGGCAACCCTATCGAGGCTATGGACGCCTGCTGGCAGCAGTGGCTATGCCAACAGTATTGAAGATCTTATCTTTAATATCGTGACTTGCTGATCTTAAGATTGTTATCAGTTTTCATCTTTTAAAACGCTGCTGGAATAATTGGTTAATGATGATGTTTATACAATTTTCTAGTTGTTATTTTTGAGTTGAAATTTTCTTTACTGTCCTAATCTGAATTCGTTTCTTTTGACAGAGATAACTGCTTCAACTAGTGTGTCGCCATTGTTGGCAGCCTATTTACTTTTTCCATTGTCTTATAAGCTACCTGCACCAATGTTTTGCAAACATCATTTTTTTCGTCGCAATTTTTAAATAAACGACACTTTTATTCTTTGCGCCTTTTTACACACTTGCCTTTGTTTTGTTTTCACCACTGTAAGCGTGAAAACTTAGTCTTTCGAAGTCGCATTTCGATCCTTATCTGAACTGTCATTATCTTTTTGTTGATATGCCTATTGCGCTTACCTTTTATTTATCATTATACAGCTGGCAAGATCCTTTGAGCAGTACTCATGCTTCATATTGATGGTGTGACTTGGTTTCATTAAGTATGTAATGCATTGGTATTTCGATTGGCTTTTTATTTGACCTACTTAACATACCTGGGTATTATGTTTAAATCTGTCATACATATATTTTTAATGTGATACCTATGTTTGTGTTTTCATAACTATTGGCTTGTTGATTATATGAATACTCATCGACACATTGGTTAGACTATCGATCTGAGCTGATACGTTGGCGCAGGGTTAAACGTTTTGATATTGATTTCGAATTGTATATTAATGGTTCAAAAACTTTGACAAAACTTTGATTTTGCACATTGGTTTATACACTCACCATGTGTTTCATTGGTCGGCCAGTTGATATGATCGTTGAAATACTATGATAGGATTGAACAGCTATGTAAATCGGCGGTTTTACTTTGGCAATTACTATTTTGCATGGCAGAGATAAGCTCCACCACCTTCGCACGATGGCATTTATGCCTATCCCTTCATCGTTCACTTCTGTTAGCTTGGGTAGCTCTGCTCTTCTGTGTGTTTCGATCCAAACCCTCGGCTTACCATGTGCTCGGCTCCATGGCACCAGTCGTGCGAATCGAGCCAAACGGCAACTAGGCCCTGTTAATGTTTGACAATCCCCGCAAAGATTTGGAGGAAAACGGATGGCTCACCTTCGTGCAACGATTTGAGGGTTTTAATCTCTGTGTAGCACGACAGTTTGCCATGACTTTTGATGGCTGTAGAGCCAAGGTGGGTGACATACAATTGGAAATCGATAAGAAATTTATTAGCTCTGCTACAGGGTTACCTACCACAGGACAACGTTGGTTTAAGAATTGTAAGGTCGAGGAGGTGCCATGGACACTGTTGTTCCTCTCGCGCAAAGTCACCTCTTGTGACAGAGGTATGCCCATCTCTGCACTTAAACCACGATGGCACGATACTTTGATGGTTGTCAAGCAGTTCGTGCCCTGTGAAGGTCGATACGGACTTGTTTTCCTCTACCACCTGCGTTTGCTAATGAGTTTTATGGGATACTCATTGAATATGCCCTTGTATTTTCATCGAAGCCTATATAAAATGTCGAAAAAATTTAAAAGTCAGAAGGCTGACAGCAGCCTGTTCCACCATGGACTTATCAAACTTATCGTTGTTTATCATTTGAGTTTGCACGGTGATAGTTGGAGGGCTTTCATCACCCGTAATGGTTTCGAGGATATAAACATTGTCCCGGTTGACAAGCCTGTGGTAATTGAAACCAAGGCCGAGCCACCTGTACCCTTACATGTCCTACTGCCTAAATCCTCGGCCGACCCTAAGGTTGACTTACCCGACAATATAACTGACAAGGCCGAGACTATTGAAAAGCCTGTGAGCAAAAATCCCAAGGCAAACCTTACTGCTAATGCCAAGGGTAAAAAGAACGCTCGTTTGATCTCAAGGATGGCCAGGAACAAACCTAAACCCTCTGCCAAGTCAAACCCTATCTTTCTAAGTGAGGACTTTGATTCTGACATAGAGCGTTTTCTAGCCAGCGAGTACCCTTACTCGCAGGGTTTATGCCCCGAACCACCTTACGATTTCGTGTCGAATCTTCCCCCTTGCCTAAGGAACGATCCCAATTACCCAGGGATTAAACTGCCTAACTAAACCCTCAGCAATGTGATCAAACCCTCACCCGCTCTTTCAAACCCTACACAGTCTTCCTGTGACTGATGTGATTTATGGTTGGAACGATACTACATTGATGTTCCCATACTCCAATCAAAAATTCAATCATTGGAAGATCAAATTGCAGTGTTGTCCAATCAAAGAAACCAGCTCCAAGCAATTGATAAGAAACAGAAGACAACAAGCTCGATCCTTTTCAAAAACGTTGAATCGGCTACAACAGTTATCAACTCCAAATTAGCATGATCAAGCCGTCTCGTCGCTGTACAGGTATGGACTTTAATATCGTTTTAGTTGTGTGAGTGAACAGGTTGATATAACGATTTGAATTCTGTTTTCGAATAGCTTTGTTTACATTTTGAATAGCTCTGTTATAATGTGTGCATCCTATATATAGTTTTGCTTTAAATAAAAAGAAATTTCGATTTGATATATGATTTGATCATTCCCAGTATAGCTATCCAATGATTTTTATTGGATTTAAGTGGTCTTCGTTTGGATTTGATTGGTTGGCTTGCCTGATTGATTTAACGAAATTGTTGATTGAATCCGTTTTTGCATCTGCTCCAAACAGGAGGATTTTTCATGCTCAATTTAGAATGCGATCGTGTTTAGATTTAATTTCGTTATGATTCATATGCTGTGAACGAATTTCAATACGTTTGTTGATTACGATATGCTCTGTCATATAATTTTCAAAGTTGAAATACAACTCTGTTCGATTTTAATGTGGAAATAACCACTCTGTTTTTTTGGAAACAATGTTTTCATGAAAACCCTGTGCAAACGATATTCGCGCCCGAATCGTGGAACGATTTTGATTCGTAATGGCTATGTGAAAATCTTCGTTGTTCGATTCACTCTTGCTCTGAGTTGGCAAGATTGTTTTACGAGTTAAATTCAGATTGTATTTGCTGCTCTGTTTGAATTCGTAAAACGAATTGGTCAAATCCGATTATAATTCGTTTTGATTGGAACGATTTCGATCAAAGTCAATCAATCTTGTTTTCTCGATTTGCAATAGCAAACGATCAACCAATTCTTACGAACTCTGTTACCAATTAATTGATCCGGTTATGATTTCACTTGAATGGATTTGCGCGTCAGTTTTGGGTTCATCCACTCGTGGTATGAGTCGTTTGCTTTGTTACTAACTTACTACAGGTGCAACGAATTGTATATGATCTTGTTTGGCTGCGATCATATCTCCTGTTGATAAGGCAGTTTAACAATTACTTGCGATTTGTTTGATTATATCGATTTCGATTGGATGTGAAACGATTGCATTGATGTTTCATATGATTTTATCACCCGATTTTATGATAACAAACAAAACAGAGTACACCTATCTCTGTATTCAGTTGACAGATTTTGATCCTATTTGATTTCGAATGATAAAACAATTTCAATTTCATTGCTTCGTTTTCAAATAGCTATTGGATGATAAATCGAATTTAATTCTTTATACGATTTGAATTCATCTCAATGCTGATTCTATGTCTTATTTGGACCAGCTACAAAATTGCAAGACTCTGTAGCTAGGTCTGTAGATTTAGATTTTTATTATTTTCTTTAACAAATATCATTCTAACTTGTTCATTTTTGGTCCTTTTTAGGTGAATTCGAATTGCATGAGATTTGATGGACAGTCTAGGGGATATTTGTGTATTTAGTTTTATATTAGTTTCCTAGTTCAGTTAAACTTGGGATATCTTCCCAGATTTTATGTAAACAGTTTGATAACTTCCACAGGGAGGTTTTACCCTATGGAAAACTTATAAATACTTATTATTTTTGTAATAAGGATCATCCTCACTTGTGAGAGAACTAGGCTATGCATTTTTAATACAAACTGAGACAGAAGTTGATGTTCTGCTACAGCTTTCGCTTTCATAATATCAATCTTTTGTTTCATGTTTATGTTTATCAATTTGTATTTAATTAGTGACTACTTTAGCTATCACAGTCTTTTACAGAATGATATGATTGAATTAATGTGATACATGCCTGATTTCCTTCACTTATTTAAATAATACAACAACTACTTAGTTCAGTCAATGAATGACAGATTTCTCTTCTTCATCAATTGAACTATCATGTATAAGTCTTTACATACAGGTTTATCTAACTGTAGAGATTTATAAATTATAAGATTGTTGTTATTTTTTATGTCTTGTTTGTCCTGTGATCAAACTTGAAGAGCATCGCAGCTGTCGTTTACGAGAAGCTTCTGGATAATTCAAACTGGGTTTCCTCCCTCTGATCTGCTTGAACAGTCATCATACACAGGACGAATCTGGAGCGTCTCCAGGTCAGTTTGTTATTTATTTGTTTAGTATATTTATTAGTAGTTTAGTTAGATTTATGTGTTATTAGAATTATTATATTAGTAGTCTAGTTTAGTTAATTTCTGTTTTATTTCTTGTTCATAAAAATATAAAATCAACAAAAAAAATATCTTTTACTGTCTTAGGGCAGAATATAAATGAGTTTTTCAGGTTTTATTTAAATCTATAAATTGTGGATATTGTACATTTTGTGAATAAGTTATATTTCCGTTAGTAGTTAGATAATCAATTAGTTAGAGTTAGTTTAGTATTAGTTAGTAGATTGTATATATATAGTTAGTTAGATTAGTTTAGTTTGTTTTAATAATTAGTTTTAGTTTAGTTTAATTTGTTTTATTTGTTGTTTAGTTAGATTAGTTAGATTAGTTTTCTTTTTGTTTTCTTAGGACCTTAGATCGGCTAACGAAGCCGCTAAACCCGTCAGGGTGGTTCATCCCAAACTGCTTGGGTTATTAGACAACCCCGAACCGGTTCCACTCTCTCAGTTGACGGACGGTCGATTTCGCCCGTCAACACTACACACATACGTCTGAGCAGAATGATTAAAATGATGCTCCAGAGGCCTTTTTGTTATTACTCATGAATGCCAAAACCCTAGACATCCAAAAACCTAACCCTAAAAGGTGAAATGCCAAAAGTGATGTGGGCCCTGTTATCCCCGATATCTAGGGATAACTAGGAGATCATGTCTCGAGGCCCACATGGTCCTAGACATAGAGTACCGAGAGCAGGAGCGACCTGAGCATGGTCCTGGAGGACCCTTCTTCTTTTCTCAGCCAGTTTGTCCTATCAGCAGTACCAGCCTCCATCACTACCGACTTGGGCTTGCATCAGAGAGGGTTCTTGCTCCATGAGGTAATTGGTCCAAGGTATCATGGTATGTGTCATATTTGATCATTATAACCTTCTTATGTATGCATTAGATCTCTTTCATTTCAGATAACCGCTTGGATTTTAGACTAATCTAATTGACCATTGTTGGGGTGATTGATTGGATAGCCTAGTAAGTTGGTGTTCATGGGTTTTGGTTAGCCACCAAAGGGGGTTTGAAGGATCATCGTCCGCTCCCCTCATGCTTTCACTTTCCATCTTAAAACCCGCTCATCTATCCCATTCCCCTAGTCTGGCCATTAGGAGGACCACCCGGGTACATCTTGTCTTGTGGGAAGAAGGGGCTAAAGGCCCAGGAGGTAAAAGCAAGCTGGTAAGAGATAAAAGCCATAGGAAATTAAAACCTAGAGATGCTTCGCCCAGGGG